>JADFUC010000036.1:0-231422 GCA_019722365.1 Lithospermum erythrorhizon | reverse complement strand
CTACACTATCATCATCACACATTATTTTTTCTCTTCGCTGTTAGTAGAAACGGTAGGTAAGCCAGCTTTTATTTCTTTACTGTTAAGAACCTCATTTATATATACAATTTCTTCATCCTTTTCCTCACAGGTCGAACATTTTCTGCCTTCTTCTGATGCGATTCTTCCTCTTAAATCATAACCTGTGCTGCCGCTCACAGACATCATCGAAGGGCAGAGCTGTTGACATTGGATTGGCGGCATATTACATGCAATCTTCATACATTATGAATATTTGCAGCTTGTCAGCCAGAAATGGGTTGAACTATTTCGGAAAGACGCAGCATGCTGGCAATACCGAGCGGCAGGTAAAAGCCAATTATTGAGATTTTGGCATGTCTTGATTACCGATTAACGGCCACGCGCAGCAGCTGAACGGGTCGATCAACCACAGCGAAATTATGTCAATATCATACGAAACAGCGGTCTGGTAAAGAGTTACGTTATAGTGGGTCAATTAAACGACAGTATTGGCATCAACGACGTAAAAGAAAAAAATCACTGACGATCATTGCGACGGCATCAAAATCATTGTGTCGAATTGTCGCGATCGACGCTGGTCATAGGACGAGATTTAGCCATAAACAAGAGCGACGCCGAGGTCGCTGGCATACGAGACGATACGATCTGTTAGTCAATGCGCGATATTAACAAGACGGGTTGCTGGGATATTGTCCATAACGCATAATCTTATGGTCGCAGCTGGTCGATATTTTTGACAGAGTACGATACACCGATCAATACACGACGACATTACCGAATACAATACGCACGAATAGCAACGGGTTGATATACCGCTGGTCACGATTGATAGTATTATATGGAAAGAACGGGGACACGGCGATAATGATTTGCAGTATATGGTCGAATTTATCGAGGTATCGACGATATTTGGCGATATCGATCGTTACGATTGAACATTTACGTTGATGTTGGCGGTTGAGTGACAACAGGATTTGTGTCGACTTTATGTTCGGGTAGCTCAATCAACGTCGCAGCAATGGGCGGCCTCCGGCGCTCGTACTGATAACACCCACTTAAGCCCGGTATTCACCGGAATCGGCCCGTCATATGACATGCTGCGATTTACCTCTTCGCAGGTTGATTGCGAAATGATATTGAGGCTGATCGGAGCAGCCGCTGGCTGAGCGCAGAAATTCCCCAGATGTCAAGCCGCCGGTTAATGCCCGGAGGATCGCCGACAAGCGTCGGGAGACGCTGCACGGTGCAGACGTCATGTCGCTGGGTGGTCACAGCAGCTGTGTCACAGATCCGCCCACTGGCCGCACGTACGAGCAGCCGGAATGGCGCTGAGCCGTATCAATATCGATATCATACAGTTATCCATCATTACCGAAACTTGAGCAGTCACGATATTGCACCATGATAAACAATCTAGTGCGACCGCTGGCTTTAATTACGCGATATCGTTACGTGTTAATATTTACCGTTATACGAAGACCACGAAGCCATTGTCACTTTCTATTGGTATTCACCGTTGTTTATTGTTGCCGGCACGCACATCAAGGCGGCAGTCGAGTAGTTCATGATTCGACTGGCGGTAGATATACCGCTTGCTGGCTGTACCTGTTTTGAAAGTCAAAAGATGTCTTAAGAAATGAGTCAGAGTATTTATTTGTGCGACGGTCGTGAAGCGTAATATTTGTCGTCATTCCGGCAGGCCTCGCCGCCTTTATCCAAAGAAGGGTGAGCCTTCCGGGATACTCATAGCCGCTTCAAGAACCACCTGGTTTTATCAGTGTCATGTCGTTAGGTGGCGCAAAAGGATTGAGAGAGTATCGTCATGGTCACCGGAAAACTGGCTGACGAAATGAATTGCGCTGAATACCTGCTCAGATCGGTGAGGAGATACCATATCAATTCCAGTTAGCAATGGCAAGGCTCACTTCCAGTAAAATCAGCGCTTGCCCCGTCAGCAGGTTGCAGCATCCCCATCAACGAAGATAAAATATTGAACACAGAGCCCAACCGCAGTTGTGCAACGTTAGGTTTGTGCTATAGTTGTTTTTTATCGTTTGTTTTGCTGGTATCAAATTTGTTGGTACGTGAATGTTTGACGGCTTGCATCACCGATAGTCGTAGAATTCGGTTTACCGAGTCAGCGCAGTTTTCCATGATATCAACGTCATCAACACAGTCACGGGTGTGAGCTGCAGAGTCAGATCGGGAAAGATGCTTGCCGTGCGGGGCATGGAGGAACACCAGAAGCAGGAAGAGCCACTTTTCGGTGGCGACGATGAGCCATTTAATGTCACAAAATCACCCCCACTAACCATGGCTCATCATTCACCAAACTGTACCCATGCTCCAAGGAATACCACAAGTCTCTTCTCTCTTCTTTAGTGTTCCTCCCATACACCACTGACAGAAGAAACATCTTTCCCTGATCTACAACTTCCTACACTCTACCCATGATATGTTGTTGATCATTCAATATCATGGAGAACTGCACAGACTGGGGATTCCAATAAATTATAATTCTACCAACTCTATCAGGGATTACATTATGTACAAACTCCCATCCAACAAACATACTACTAATAACTTTACCAACCCTAAGTTTATTCTCAACAATTATAAAAACAACTATAACTTTTTAGCCTAAAATGCTTTCAACACAGCCAGACCCCCTAATGTTCCCATATTTTTATCTTCATTTGATGGGGGATCTTAGCCTCTCATACCTCTTTTTTTATCTCCAACCCAAAGCCAAAGCCTGACTTTTACTAGAGTCGCTAAGTTCGTGAAAACCTCAAATTATCTACCTTCTTCACTATCTTCCTGTCAGGTTCAAATACGAGCTCACTGCCTTCCATTACTATCCTCCTCCTCCAATACAGACAAACCATTATTCACTGCAATTATCACTTCATCCACAAGTTTTCCATTGTGCACAATGCCCTCCACAATACTGTCTTCAATCACCTGCACCACCTCCAACCTTTATTTGTAACGACTGGCACAGTCGCCTCACTGTAAGCTAGTTTGCCGGGCAACATGAACATCGCAGCCAATAACCTTGGACCAAAAGAATAGCTAGAAAAACACAACTAGACTACGCCTGCATTTTATCTAAGACAACAACAAATATTACATGACTCTCACAATTCCATCAATCAAATTCATATACAATACATTTTCTTAAGACATGCTTTTGACATAAAAACAAGTGTACAATACCTAACAACCGCTATATATCCCTACCCACCCAAATCTCGAATCATGATTTACTTCCGACTCTTCGCTTGTACAATCGGATGCTGCACGCCGACTTTCCTTAACAATAAACAACACCGGGGTACCCAGCACAAGAGGCGAAGCCAGGGAGCTCGTGGAATACTCATATAACAAGTCATATCAATCACATGAGAAACATGTAATATCGCATAAGTCAAGTAAATGGGTTTCACATTCTATCATAATTATTCATATCACTAGTCGCTCTTATGATCCCTTGTAGCTATCTTCAACCAATTTAATATAATCAACTTACAAAAATATTTCAATAATAATGTATAACACTATAATATCGAATAGCCTGCCAATACATCACATAACTATCTCGGCAACAACTCTCCCGCCACCTGCATACCCTCAAAGCACGGAATACACACCACAACCCCGCAAAACAATGAACACAACCACACGCAACACAATCACACATCCATCTACCATTACACACATCTCCCAACAACACACATATATACATCACAATTCTCCCGAATCGGTACCCCTCAATATGCATATCACGCCAAACCTCCCGAAACATCTCTGGCTTACTCCCTTCAATACATATCACACCAAACCTCCCGGTCGAGGCTACCCCTTCAATGTATATATATCATTTTACCCAAATTAACCTACCGGAATAGAATTCACACATAATCATATGACCGTTGATTCCATTGAATAATCGACTATAGGTCATTACCCTATCAAATACCGTAATAATAATGTGTCGCGATTTTCCAAGATCTGGCTGGACCGCTGACATTCGAGAGAATACTGTATATATCATAAGTCACAAACACAAATCATATTCAGTTTCCATAATATTATGGCCATATCATAACATCATGTTAATACATAAATCAATTCAATATCACTAAATATCATCAATACCGATAATTTCTCAATTACATATACTCCTTACTCATTTATTATCTTCGTGGTCCTACCTTTCCATATAATACTATCAATCATGACTTCACAAGATAATCAACCCATTAACATATTCCTCGATACATATGTTATTATTTCAAGCTAGTATCATCATGTAATTGATCAATTTATTACTCATACTCCTATCAAAAAAACATATCAATATCTCATGCTACAACCATAAGATTATACGATACACATATGGACAATATCTAATTTATATAACCCATCTTATGATAATATTAATATCACCTTATTATTAACTCGTTATATCATCATATCTCACAACTCAACATCATATCAACTTTCATAACCTTACCACATTCTATTATCATGTTATCTTGACATAACCTCATAAATCTCCTCATCCTATATCTGCCACTCAATATCACAACAATTCATTTTTAGTATTTTCATCTCATCCTTTAATGTTATCCATCAAATGATTTATTTCTTTCTATTCATTACATTCATAAACCCATATAATCTCATTTAATAATTATTTTATAACATTAACTCTTTACCCATATATAGTTATATCATAATATCTCAAATCTATAATATTTCAATATCTCATATATTGATATTCAACATAATTTCTCAATATAAGCAATTAGTTCAATCAACCCATTCTCATACTTTTATACACGTGTACCATTCTATCCCACTAATATACCTTCAAGATCATACTTTACTAAATCTCCTCCTCAATAATTAACTTTTATATATATACTACCTTATTAATTATTGTATCAACATACTTGTAATCTTCAAATAGTTATTCGCTTACAACAACTCCAAAATATATAATACAAATATTCATACTGTACGAAAAGATTATAAACACGTAATATGAGTACTACCTCTAGTCAAACCAAAATATCAACAACTTTTACTACTTCAATCACCTAGCTCCGATCACACTTTACTTCTTGAAACTTGAAAGCAACTTTAGGGTTATGATTTAAGAGGAGAATCACATCAAAAGGAAAGAAATTTTTTTAGGAAGAGGGGGAAATATTTCGGCCATAATGAAGGAAAAAGGATGAGAAATTTGTATATAAATGAGGTTTCTTAACCTTGAAGTAAAGTAAAGCAAGCACGAGGTGTTAAGGAAGCAGTTATATGTGTCAAGCACTAGGTGTCATTTTCATATACCAGGAGAGGATTTAAAGAGTTGTTACAGGTCGATGAAGTTTTTCTATGCCGCCCACCATTTGGATGGACAATGCCACGTATGGAGCGATGGATTATACTCATCGTCATAAAAACAATGAAGCGGTTCGCTGTGTCACTTGCCAACGGACCTTGATGATTCCGTGTGAAGTTAGATTACTATCTATCAAAGATCTCAAGAGATATCGCTGATATTCAAGTGTTAAGAAAAAGGCAAGCCATTGAGCTCAGACTCGTTTACTTATGGAAGGTGACGGATCTTCATCAAATACCTTTCCATAAGAGAGACTGAAAACCCTAGAGGATCTACACTATATATTGATGTCAAATTCAAGAAGTGAATACCTCAAGATAATTTAATTAAAACAAATACTTGCAAATCAAGAAAGATAAAGTCTATTTTAAGTGCTTTTTGTGAGGGTCGTGGATTTGTGTTTAGAAGAATTCTCTAGTCTTCTAAACTATTGTACGATTGTTACAACACCTTGTTGTGACAATCCTTGAGAGCTCTCATTGTTTTATATAAACCCTAACACTGTACAGTGTCGATCGGGAGTGAGAAAAGCAAGAAAGTGATCCTAGACTTAATTCTATAGTGAAGGTTAGTTAGGGCGTCATGAAATGTGGATCATTTGTGTAAGTCCCTACTTGTAATAACTTCAAATTGATAGTGAAAATTCTCCTTGGGCAAACTGCCCCCCAGACGTAGGTTTTACCGAACTGGGTTACCATTTTGTGTGTTCTTTACTTTTGCGTATTTTCCTTTTTGTTTCCAACCGTATCGACGTTGATTGAAATCGTCATTTGTCTGGTAATTTATTTTTTCACTGCACGTAGCGGCACCTCGAGCATATCGAGAGTGAGACTGTGGTGAACTAAATGAAGGTAAATCCGTAGGAAGCTCAATTACTCGTCCTTCCTCGACTTGATGGATCCAATTATCCCTATTGGAAAGCTAAGATGACCGCCTTTTCGAGACTCTAAGAGATACAAGAACATGGGTGCTGTGCTCATCGGATAACGGAGCCTACGTAAAACTAATGATGAAGGAATTCTTGTGGTTAAAGAAGAACAAGATCGACTAACATGTAAGCCAGGTTTCGCCCTTAGTGGAACCGTGTTCCTTGAATGCTATCTTTTGTGTTGTCAGTCCAGAAGTTTTTAAACTTATTAGCTCATGTACGGTGGCTAAGGAGGCATGGGAAATCTTACAGACTGCCTATGAAGGAACTCTAAAAGTAAGGATGTCTAGACTTCAGCAGCTTACCACCAAGTGGGAGAATTTGAAGATGCAAGAGGATGAAACAATCACTATCTATAACTCCAAGATAAAGGATCTAGCTAATGAGTCTTTTTCCCTAGGAGAAAAGATGAGCAACGAGAAGCTAGTTAGAAAAGTACTGAGAACCCTCCCTAAGAGATTCGCTCTCTACGCCGACGTACCTATCACAGCTCAAGATTCATCTATTAAGTGGGCTCTACGAGTCGACTGGGAATCTCACCCACTTCTAGACGACTCGAGGTTGGTTGAACCAGCTAAGGGAAAGGGAGTAGCTCTAAAGGCTACTAACTCTGAAAATGGCGAGGAGAACTGGGCCGGTACGCTGAATTGGCTGCCAAAATTTCAATAAAACCCTAAAAAGGTTCAACAAGAAACCGTATTTTCGTAGGAGGTAATAACTGTGAACGGTTGACCGATTGCATTGATGTAGGATGAAAAAATTCAAAATTTGGTGGATCTAGCAATAGTGGAACAAATACTAATCAGTCAAAGGGAATACAATATAGGAATACGTATGATTTGGTCACATCCAAGTCGAAAGTGTCCTAATTACAATAAGGGCCTAAGAGTTACTATACTACCCTTTCTGCATGAAGAGACCGACGAAGGCGAGGAGAAAGAACAACGGTTAGCAACTTTGTAGCAATGACAACTCACGATGTCCAAGAATCTATCACAATCCCATTATCAATGACCTGCCATCTTGGAGAAGCGCGAAATAGACGCAGGAAGAACTTACCGAAAAGAAGTTAATGACAAACTATCAATTACTGTTCGATGCTGGTCCAACCGACTCATGTCTACGCCTCGTGAGAAATTGAAAGAACTGCCTTGAAGAAAAAGAATGAAGAATTGGTGAAAGTGGTTGAGGAACACAAATTGGAGATACTTCCTTGAAAATAAATTGGAAAGAATGGTTAGAGGGATAAACATGATGAATTCTAGTACTCCGATTTTGGATGAAATTTTGTTGCAAGGAAAAAGGTGTGGTGATAATTCGTGATTGCTTTAATAATGGAAACTTAAACCACATAGCATTCCCCGGTGCAAGAACGTTTATCACTGAAATCAACCAAATCAAGCTCGCTGGAAAGTATTATCGAGATGTCATCATTAAGTGAAAGAAGGGACACATAGCACCTTATTGTTATAAAATCTCATGGAAAAGTAAAACAAGCATTCTCTACCTAAATGCAAATGGGAAGTATGAAATCGTGGTGAGCCAATGAAGTTTTACATCTCTTAAAGCTGCACGGACCGGCCGGTACTTTGATAAATGCCTGTTCTAGACACATGATTGTGAATGAGAAAACTAACCAAGATTCGTAAAGGGAAAACCCACTTGTAACTTTCAGCGGAGGTGAAAAGGAAAGATTATTGGCAAAGCGTAAGCAAGCAAATGTCAAGGATTGCCCAATCTCAAGAGTTTTGTTAGTCAAGTGACTCACGGCAAATTAATTTTCAGCATTAGTCAACTTTGTGACAATGGTTTAAAGGTTGCCTTCACAAAATACGCAAAGGTAAGCAACCAAAATAATGATCTCATCATGCAAGTGGGAGTCGAGATCACCCTACGTATAATTGTTATCTCCGACACCATCTCGTACATCTTATCTAGTCGAGTTCAAGGGAGACGTGGAACTACGGCACAAAAGACTTGGACACACCAATTATTCTAATATTCAGCCTAATCTCAAGAAATGTCAGACGCGATCGCCACCTTTTGGCCAGGAAAGAGTTTGTGGAGAATTTCGTATAGGCAAGAACTGAAAGTATCCCAAATTTCAAATGGGCTATGCACCAGTGGTCACTACTGGTGTCGAACTCGCATTACGGATTTAACGGACCCATGCGTAGAAAGCATAAAGTATGAAGGAAGTATGTATTCGCTTAAGGCTGATGATTTTTCTAGCATTAATGTCAATTTCTTTAAAGAAAATCCGAGACCTCGATGGCTCAAAGCCCCTCGGCAACACGTATTCAAAGAGAAAAAGAAGCTAACATTCTCGTGATTCAAGTGATCACGGAAGAATTCGAATTTCAAGTTCTTCATACCTTGGAAAGATTCAAACAAGTGAATACTCCTCTCGCCTCCAATCACTCCCTCAACGTAACGGGATCTTGGTGCGCGGAAGAATCAACACCTAAGAGACGGCTAGAAATATGTTAGATGCCAAGGAATTACTCTGGCTGTACCTTTTAAAGTAGGTCAGAATACGGCTTGTCATATTCACAACCGTGTCACTCAGCCGTACTCATTCTACTTCAGATAACGAAGTGAGAGGCAGAAACCAAATGTGCACTACTTTCTTGGCCTTGGAGCCAAGGTGGTTACATCTGATTGGAGAGAATCGAAGTGCAATCTGACGTACCAAGCCGATGAAGGAATCTTTGGGTACCAGAACAAGAGTGCATACAACAAACTTTTAACCTGCCATATGGCTGAAAGTGAAATGATCTCTTAAAGATATACCACATAATAATCCATCTGCCACTCACTAAAGGTGAGAAACGGGGACAAATCGTATATTTCATATTGAATGGAATTTGAATCCGCCGGCCAGATTCAAAAAGACCATCATGCTTAACATATTACGTGGAGAACTTGATCGCGTATAACCACAAGGGTGCTAAGGACAAAGTTTCTGACTATTTATGATGGGCAGATTACTCGGCGAAACATGTTTCAATCTCTAAAGTAGAACCAAGGATGTAAAATCTGCTAAGCATTTGACGAAAATTTATTTACCATCCAAGAAGAACTCATTCAGCTTGATGGGCGAATGATGCGGAAACTGTTCCAAGCACCACCCGGGGCGCACGTCATAGGCACTCCAAGTGATTTCTTTTCAAGAACAAAATGGATGCAGTCCGAAATATTACAAGAAAACAAAGCTAGGTTAGCCGCTTGGCTAGATGGCCATAGATCGGCGAAATTAGACGGAGGAGATGTTGCCCCAGCGACTTCAAGAATTTGGCCGCTTCTATCCATTGCCCTGCCTTTAAAGTTCAAATTATTTTTATGGACGCCAAGAGTTCTTTTCTTTATGAAGTGGGTAGTTCAAGAGGAGTTCGGGCTTGAACAACCAAAAGGGTTTATTTATATTCAATATCCGTAACACATGTATACAAACTTAAGAAAGCCTCTATATGGTCTAAAGCAAGCCCCATGAAAATTATGTACAATACGTAGACTCATCGTGTTTCTACTCAACATTGGCTACAAATCGGCGTGGGAGTTGATAATACTGCTCATCAGCAGGAAAAGAACCAAAATGATAGTGGCTCAAATTTATGTTGATGACATAGTGTTCGGAGGAGTGTCAAACCACCCCTTGCAAAACAGCCTGCGCAAATGCATTTGCGCAGAAATAGGGATTTAGTACGGTGGGAGAATTGAAATATTTTCTAGGGTTCCAGATCAATCAAATGGAAGATAGCATATTCATCTCTCAAGCGAATTATGCCAAGAACATGATGAAGAAATTTGGACTGGAGACCTCTAAAACCAAAAGAACTCCTTTTGCAACCCCTCTACCTAAAAGTCACAAGGACGGGATGGGAAGGCGGTCACGCTAGCCCCATGTAAGCATTTATCTAAGCTCATTTTATCTCACCGCAAGTCGGCCGGATATAGCTTCACTCCGCGGCGTGTGTGTAAGATATCAAACAAATCCCAAAGAAAGCTACCTAAATCTTTTCAAGAGAATTCTCAACACGCAAGTGTACATAATCATGCCTATAATATCTGACACTAATACCTCAGAGGGATATCATGACGCCGATCAAGGTGAAACACCTGCAGGAAGAGCACATCTGGAGACATGTGGAAATAATCTCTTTAACGTAAATTTTTCGTGAAACGCAGTATTGGCATTTTTTCTCTCTCCACTCAACCACTAAACCAAGAAAACACACACACTTTTACATCACAATTCTCAAAACTCTCACATTCAAATCTCAGAATCTCTTCCAAAAATTTTACTTTCAAAGCCTCCTCAAAACAAAAATTTTGAATACTCTCGTTAATTCCGCAAGGCACTAGGAAGCAAGAAGAGAACACGCATCGAACTTGGGTGGTCGGTTCTCTTCACAGTTGTTCTTCCAATAAGTGTCGCCGGAAGGAGAAACTCAACCACCCCATGCTGATTTATCATGTTGAAGTAGTGTCACAAGTGACATGCAAAATATACCAAGGTCTCCAACTGTCAATAATCCCGGTAAGAATTACAACCCAAGTTCGGATTTTTATGATAAAAGTGGCAATGTAGAGGGTCAAGTCAAATCTAGTGACACTCCTAAAGCCCCGAATATGAGTCCACTCTAATAAGACAAGCCTATTGAAGTTGAACCAAGGATGACGACAGTTGAGGTTAATCCACCTGTTAAACCCCTCTTATGAGTCTGGGCCTATAACTGATGATACTCAGTCCTCTAAAGAGCCAACCTTAGCAAAATTTCTGTCTAAGAAGAAAGGTGGTAGAATCAAGAGAGTACTGCACAAACAGGGGGCTCCTGTGAAATTTGTTCGAAAACAGACTCCTCCGCCTGCTACTGAGGAAGAAGATGATGACATTGTGGTTGTATCATCGACTGCTAGTAAAAGAAGAACTAGGGCTGGCCACTGCACTTTAGAAAGTTAAAAGAGAAGTTAGGTTTAGCTTAAGCTTCTTTCCAACCCCGATGAAGTTGCTGACTAAGTTAACTCATGTAAGAAAAGTCTGGTGGAAAGAGGAGAGAAGTAGAAAAGGGAAGCGAAGTGCCGAGGAAAAGAGTACAAAGTTTGTCTCCAAGAAAAGAAAGGGGATTGAGATTTCCTCTCTAAGAGCACTTCGAAGTGGTGAGAAGTCAGGGATTGATGACGTTGATTTTAATCCTCTCGAGATATGCAAGTGGACATGGAAGTTCCTTGGGGCGGCAAATTAAGGAGTCAATGACTCGAAATCGAATCAACAACAGAGGATCGCTTCAGCGAAAGTTGAGGCGACGCTGGTGTTGTTTTTGGTGGAAGAGCATGCCGCTTAGTGGAAGTTTGTGTGCAAGGAAACACTCTTCCTAAGATATTTTCTATTTAGGCCACCTACAATAATCTCAAAACCTACATCGATATTCTTTAAGAAGGTGGCTTTCACTGATGAAGTGACATTGGGCCTCATTACCACAATTGGTGTTATGGAATTCATTTGCTGCCCTGTCTCTACGAAATCACCGAACTGTGGACTCATGTATCATAAGTGAAAACCGCTGTAATATTTTCAAATTTAGTCCCACTGATATCAACAAGCACATACTCAAGGACGGGGCGTTCACCGTGTTACCTCAAGCTCGACATATCATGGAGGAACAAAGTGGGGGGTGATCTCAAGGGGTTTGGCCGGCCAAAAGTGGCAATTGTGGCTTCATCTTTAAGCCTGCATGCCTGCCTCCTCACAGCCCACTGCTAATCTTGTCCCTATTTCAAATAATACAAATTTTGTTTGAGATTTTGGCAAAGTTAATGTTATTTGTGATGGGCCTTGAGCATGTGTTGAATATTGAAAGCATCATTTTTGATCAAGTGGGCGATCATGCTGGCTTAGGGCGAACTGGCCTACCTGGTTTAAGCCTTATTTCCACTGCTTATCTCTCGCATCCCGATGTTCCGAACAAGTGAGAATGGTACGTAAAGACTAAGTTCTAAATCATACGATGCTCATGAAAGTAAACGCGGCGCGGTGGATGTCAATGTGAGTGCTTCTGAGTCCTCTGAACCCTGCACCGAAGCGGAATGTCGCCGTGTTGTCATTGCAGCTCCCAGCGAGGATGAGCTGAGATTGGTTGAAGCAGAGATCCAAGCCAAGACTGTACGTGCCTCGGAGTTGCGAACCAAGATTGGTGCTCTTAGGGCCAGAGTCAATCCATCTGTCAATGCTTCTGCTGATCCTTCCACCCCTGAGTTCTGACCCCCTCGACTCTCACGCACAGCTTATTTTTCGTGCCTTTGGGTCCAGATTTTTTAGACAACAGGGGAGTCACTAACTAATACTTTTTTTTATTGTTGTTTTGGATTTCCTACTTGCGCTTCAATGGGTGGGTCTATCCGACACCGATGGTTTCAACTGCATGTTTTAACACTGCGGTTTGTCCGGCTTCTCATTTTCGCGATAGATTGCCTATGAAAACTTACCCAAACGGGAGTTTGTTAGTGCGTGGTTGGATGAAGTTTTCTATGCCATCGCTTAATGACAATGCCACGTATGGAGCGTATGGATTATACTCGACGTTGTTAAAACAATGAAGTGGTTCGGGTTGTGTCAACAATGGCCTCGATGATTCCGTAAATAAGATTTACTATCTATCAAAGATCCTAAGATGGCCTGCCGATATTCAAGCAATAGTAGCATGCTGCTGAGTTTGGTAGACTGCTTACTTAGCGAAGGCATGGATCTTCATCAAATACCTTTCCATGCTATAGACCAAACCCTGTGTGATTCTCAGCTACCCCATATTGATGTTAAATTCAAGAAGCGAATTTAATCGTAAGATAATTTAATCAAAACAACATCGTCGCAAATTGAAATAGTATGTTTACTGTGCCTTGTATGTGTGACTAATGGTGAATTTATAGTCTTCTAAAACTAACGCATTTAATTGTTATAACTCCTTGTCATAATCCTCAAGAGCTCCCATTTCTTTGTATAAATCGAACACTTGGCTAAGGCTGACGAGGGAGAAAGCGTTAGGTGCGGATCCCTAGATTTAATTCCCTATAGTAGTTAGTTGTATGCCACGAAATGTGGATCATTTGTGTAAGTCCCACTAGAATAACTCTAAATCGTGGATAGTTGAAAATTTCTTCTTGGGCAACCTGCCTATATCTAGTTTTACCTCGAATCGGTTACTATTTTGTGTGCTCTTTACTTTGTGTATTTTACTTTTGTTTCAACTCCAGATTGACATTGACGATTAACCTGGGCCATTCGTCTGGGTAGTTCACTTTTTCTAGTACTTCAAACTATTATACAATCTCTGTCTCTGGTTTGTGTTCGAAGCCTAAGTTTTTAAGTGGAGTAATACTACTCATACTTAAAACTCCATAAAAATTCTGTTATTTCTCATTATCAATTCACACCTGCACTACTCAGCCTCTGATTCAACAACCTTGGCTCCTGCCTCAAGCCTCTTCCTCAAGTACCTCCTCCAATACTTACCTTCCCTCTAAACCTATAAGTGTTGAATCATGACCAAACACACAATGACTACACTTCGTGAATCCACTCATTACCAATGCCTCTAAAGACTCGCCCACACTCATCCACCGGGGCCGCATTAATGAAAATCTCTCACCGATCCACTCCTCCGCATACAACTTTGCATGAAACTCCTAGTACAATCTTACTTAGCACCATCTCAGAACAACTAAACACTTAAACATAACTCCCAATCTTACTAAACATCTCCTCGCTCTAACCCAAGACTCCAGAAATCGAATTCCACCCACATGTATTTTCGCCACTCCCTTTCCTCTCCAAATTTCAGCCTCAAAAAAAAAAAGCATTCAAGTTTCTCAACACTAATGATATTTGAAAGGAAATATCCAATGTCCTAAGCATAAAGATTGCCTCCTCTGCTTTCAAATTGGTAAAAAGAAGACCGTATGTCACTTAAAGCATTTCTCAAACCCAAATTCCTCCCACCTAGTTCGAGCATAATTTTCAATAGCCCCAAAACTAGGGTTAGTGCCCATCACATAGCCATACCGATTTACTTCCAACGATTTAAGCGTCCGGCATGTAACATCTAATGACTTACATTTCTACCACCGCCTTACCATCAACCACCTCCGGCGAATATAAAGTGAAGCCTAATTTCAGGTTTCGACAAGTTCCTACAAAATTTCTCAAAGATATACTGTTTATGCCGAATTTTAAGCTCCTAGCCTTCCTGTTGTCATGACTCGTCCGATCATCAAATTATTTTGTGCGGAATCGATCAGAGGGTCCGAAGAAGTTGACCAAATAAGACCTGTCAACAAGAGTAACTGCTTTCGGGTTTCAAGTTATAAGCTTTTAAGTGCTCATTTTTAGCTTTTTTACCTTTTCTTTCGGACATAATTTTATATTTTAAATAACCCTGTTGGGATACAAATGAAAATAAAAATTTATCAAAAAAAATTATTTAAATTATAAGTGTTCTCCAAAAGTACACCTTAATGACTTTTTCAATCCAAGTTTAAATGTTCCATTAGTTAGATTTAATACTGTGAATATTACTCAGTCACTTTTGAAATTAATTTATAATAATATAACTATTTAGGATTAAAATACAAATAATACTAGTATCTCACAAATCAAATGGTGATAGACTTAATTTCCATTTCCCATAACCATATGCTACCACTAAAGGTATTTAGCCTCTGGGCTTGAGTCCTGATGTAGCTCTACGTAGTTATAGATTTTGGCTCGATCCCTCTTAGATGATTAATTTCCTACGTGTAATTTCTAATTCAATTGTTGTATGATATCGTATGTAATTTTTAATTATTATCGTTTGAAAAAAAAAAACCATATGCTACCTATGTTTTATTAATAGATGGATTAAGAGTATATGAGGTTTAGCTAAGTAGCTCGTCAGGTAAATCCAAACCTGGTAATCTTTAGCAAGTTTATAATCTAGCTTAGGCATCTCCCATTTTGCCTTTTAAGTTAATTTATGTAATGAACTCATTGAAGAAGATAAGACCGCAGCCAACGTCAAAAAATGAAGTGGCCAGCTAGAGAGGGACCATGGAATCATATAATCGAACTCCATGATTTTTCTTCTTTTCTAAAATAAAAGGCAAGAACCAATAATAAGGAAGTCCGGCCTGTGAAGACAAATACAATATTATAATTAATTAATACTATATACATCCCACAAAAGTATGTATAGTTTTGAATTTCAATAATTAATTTTTTTTAATTTTAAACTCTATTTATTTTAATTAATATTATATACATCCCACAAAAGTATGTCTAGTTTTGAATTTCAATAATTAATTTTTTAAATTTTGAACTCTATTTATTTTAAGGGCTAAATTCATCTACCCCTCAAACTATTAACAAATACCCCCTCCATTCCTAATTGATAGGGACATTTTCCTAAAATGGAAATTTCTTAATTGGTTCTTATTTAGTTTAAAAAATTGGAAAAAAAATTTGGATTCTGAGATGAATTCAAATTTTTGTAAACCTTTGTGCCAAATAAAATACATCTTTTTTAGGGAAGGAGGGAGTAAATCAATTTGAATACATTTTCTAACAGCTCTCACACTAACAATTGAAGGAGCCCCTTTTGTGCCGCCATGATTTATTTAAGATTTTATGGCTTAGGAAACATGTTGTTTTTATTTTTAATTTTAATACTTCATATTAAATTACAAGATTTATTCAAGTATGGTGCTTAAGAAGGATAGGATAGTAATTTTACATGTTGTTTTTATTTTTAATTTTAATGCTCCATATTAAATCACAGAGAAAACATTGGCACTAAGGAGACTCGAACACGCAACCTCCATGGAAGAGCGCAACTATCTTACCAATTAGGCCACATGACCGGATATGTTCAAATCCAGGACCGGTCAGCCTTATTATCACTTATTTTTCATTTATTTAATTCATAAATATTTTTTCACAAGTTTTAATTTCATATTAAAATTATATTTAATTATTTATGATTTATTGAACCTATGAAATATTTAAATCTTCATTATTATTTTATAAGGTTTCTTTAATTTGTTATTTTCTTTTCCATATGTATCGAAGTATTCATTTTTTTTTTACATTTTGGTTATATTTTAAGATTAAACTAACTATTATTCATCTATGATGGATATCAAATCTATGTAAAACTAAAATTAAATAATTAACAATTAATTTAGAATTAAATTATCACAATTAACTATTTTTATAAAGCGTTGGTTGTATTTTTTAACATCCTTAACAAAAAAGGGTTATTTTAACTAAAAAATTACAACCAAAATATGCAATAAATGGTTAATTATTAAGGGTGTCATATTTACTTATTTAGTTTTTCATTACCATCCTCTCAAATTAAGGTTACTTTAACTTGAAAAGTAGAACAAAAGTGGTCACAAAATGATTACTTATTATTAATACAGTGATATATGTCATATTTAGTTTTCATTACCATACTCGAAAAATAATGGCTACTTTAATACAATAAATACAACCAAAAGCACAAAAAAATAGTAAGTTATTGTTAATTTAATCATATATTATATTTAGTTTTTCATTATCATACTCAAGAAATAATGGTTATTTTAATTCTAAAAATATAACCAAAATATTCAACAAATATAAAGTTGTTAACAAATCATAGAAAAAAAATATATATAAATAAAATACAGCCATCCAATGATGAAATTGGTTAATCTGATTAAAGAAAATGTAAGAGAAATAAAGTAAAAAAAATGTTGAAAAGTAATAAAATTTAGTTTAAACATACAACCATTAAATGTTCAAATTTTCATAACCATCCTCAATGAATAATTGCTAAATTAAGTTAAAGCATATAACCAAACCCTAACAAAAATGATAAATTATTATTAATTAAATTTTAAATTAATATTTTAATAGATTAATATTAGTTTTACATAAATTTTTTGCCCATAAATACTACAATCAAATGTATAAAATAAAGATTAATTTAATTCAATAATCATTCAAAAAATGAACATAATAAATAAAAATAAAATACAACCACCCAACGATAAAAATTACTTATCTAATTCCAAAATACAACTAAATTATATAAATTTCTTGAACATGTCAATAGAAAAACTTGATAAAATGAAATAAATAAACATAATAAAAAAAAAATAAAACTTGATAAAAGAAATAGTAAAAGTTAAAAATTATAGTAACTTCAAAGAATCATAGAAATAAAATATAAGTTATAGAATATATATAAAATAATATAAATTTAAAAGTGTGAAATCAAGTGAAAGAGTAAAAAATTAGAATAAATGGCTAACAATTTAAATGAATAAAAGGAATGATGAAGATAATATTGCAAATGAGCCAACAAACAACAATCTTCGTGCGTGTGTACCGAGTAACCCCTTAACTTTCCCTATTTTACGTCATGGTTAAAATCCTGGAATGTGTTCAATTCAGCTCCGAATTTAAAGTGAGAGAAGTATTATTAGAATTAGACGTAAGTGACCATTACACCCCTGTTTCATCATATCCATTAGATCAAATTGATCATTAAACACTTAATCTAATGGCCAATATTCACTTAAGCAAGTTTTGAAAGATTACTTCTGATCCTCTTGATCTTGGAGAAAAAGCCACCTGAAACATGTCTTAATTGATTAATTGGGCTTACGGAACATGCCTTAATTGAATTAGGCGCCTGGCGATGAGTAGAGGCTGCGGAAAACTCGTTTATTTCCTTGATGATTCTAAAATAGCATTTAATACTTTCAGAATATTCCCGATTTCTTTCCTTAATTGAAATTTTACTAATTAATTCTTGCAGATGATTCCTAGAGCATTTTGATTCTTCTAGAAAAATCCAAAGCTTCTTGATTCAAGACATAATTCCAACAATCCTCAAATTGAAATACTTTTAATAGTTTGATGGGGTGAACTATCATGATTACTTTGGATTCAGCTCGAAAATTGTATTATTATTGTCAACATTAAAGTTTAAAAATTTGTTAATTTGATAATTGAAAATTAGATTGTACAATTTTTATTTGATGGAGTAATATATTGTATACGAAGACCACCCACGTATGCCACTAATGATTCCAACATACTAATGATTATATATGCTACTTTTGTCGAAATTATTCATTTATATATGCACTGCATAGATAGGCCGTCTATGCTCTCTTGGCCATCAGCAACTTTAGTATAATTCATTAATTCTTAGAGTTGCTTAGCTTTTCAGTTCAATCATATACAATCATCCCCCCTTTAGTAGAAGTAGCTCCTTTATTTATGTATATGTATTTCAATTAATGATAAGCTGTATGTGCTGGAAGCATCTTTCTTAGAATATTTAAATCTATTTCTTTTAGAGTACATACGTCCCTCGCTCTCATATGTTTAGTTCACATACATGTTATGTTTAGTTCACATACATGAACATGCATTTATACATTCATATTTATACTCTTCAAGACATACAATTATATTGAGTGCTAACGTAAATATGGGAAGACAACCTTGTTGTGACAAAGTTGGTTTAAAGAGAGGTCCATGGACTATTGAAGAAGATCATAAGCTTATGACATTTATTCTTAACAATGGTATTCAGTGTTGGAGAATGGTTCCTAGGCTTGCAGGTAGTATTTATGTCTATCGACTAGCCGACCCAACTTAGTGTAACAAGGTTTGGTTTGGTTTAGTTTACGTCTATCGACTATAATGAAATTAATTCATGTTTGTTTCCGGTTGTCGATAGGCTTGCAGAGATGTGGAAAGAGTTGCAGGCTTAGGTGGATCAATTATCTAAGGCCAGACCTCAAAAGAGGAGAGCTATCTGAAATGGAAGAGAACCAAATTATTCAACTTCATGCTAGCCTTGGAAATAGGTATTCATCATTTTCCCTCACTTCATTAGCTCTCAATAATAATACTCCTACGGAACTTTCAATTCCTCGTCCAAGTACTATAGATGTTGCTCAATTTGATGGTCATTCTAATGATAGTCAAAATTAATTTTGTAAGAATGCTGGCACTAGGTGGTCTAAATTGTTATCAAAATTTGGCCTGTATGGCTAACATTTTCTGAAAATTATGCCCAGGTGGTCTAAAATTGCTTGCCATTTTCCGGGACGAACAGACAATGAGATAAAGAACCACTGGAACACTCGAATCAAGAAAAGACTAAAGCAACTAGGAATCGACCCTGTAACCCACCAACCTCTTCAGGGAAGTGATCAAACTGAAGATAATAACACTATTAATAATGTCAATGAGCTCCAGGAAATCACGATAACCTCACCGAGGACAGAAATATTAAACTCAACCAACGTCGCATTCACAAAAAATATGTCATATCATTTTCCAGATCAGTGCTCAACATCTATGTTTCCAGATATTAAGAGCCCTTTCTATACACAATCTTATTGCAGCCCCTCATTATCATTTTCAGTGGAAAATGCCAAGAACAATAATGAAGATCCTCAATCAACTAGTAGCCAGGAAAGCTTTGTTTTGCAACAATGGGATGGTGAAGATGATAAGTTGGATTCGTATTTTTCTTTGGATATTTTCAATCAGCTAGACCAACAATTGTTTTTTCCAGAAAACCGTTTATAATCATTGAAAAGTTATCGAATTTAGCACATAATTGATGTTGCTATTTGTCAGATTGTTCTAAATCTCGTACGTCCAACGATACAACTGTTTTATCGCTTGTTAAAAAAAAATCTTCTTCTTTTTTCTTTTCCGGAAAAATTTGTAGTCCTCAGGTAGGAAACATCATCAGGAACAATTGGGCTAATGTTAGAGAATCTAAATTATGATATATGACTAATAATAAATGAACAAATGGCAAAATTCTCAACTTACAATTGAATTTCTCAACTTATTACTACATTTCCCATACAAATACTATGCAACATTAATGACATATCTCGTTATTTAACGACATATTCCTTATTTGCCCTTCCATATTAGAGTAATATTACAACATTATCATTTTTATTTGTTCACCCATATATTTTTGTAATATCTACTCTTATTAGTTAATTTTAAATAAGGATTATAATGATATTTTGGTGATGGGCCGAATCACAAATCTTTCAAGTTAATTGATATCGCTTAGTCAAATGGAGATTACAAAAACAAAAGGCGGTTACTTTGATTTGAAGCTTGCTTCGTCAAATGTGAAAACTTTAGTGAAATTTGGGTATCGAAATGAAACTACTTGTTTAGAGCAGGTTTCTGTACATACTTTATCGGACCGTTACTTTACTCGGCCTTGATGGCTCTTTATTATCGGTTGATAATGGTTTGTAACTCATTAAAGGGGTCGGTAATTACGATCTTAATTGCCTCACTTAGTCGCTTGAACCATGCGTTAGTTTTCAACGTTCTCTCCGCTACTTACCCGGTGATAGCTCGGCCGCTTTTAGTGTGGACTTCGCGCTCTGCTTGCTCGTGACCAGGAGTCCGTTTATGGAGGGGCCCCGATCGTATTGGGCGATCGACTTGACCCATTTACTTGGCTGGGATTATCATTTGCCCTCGAGACCCGCCCCACTTTTTATGGGGCGGATCCGGGCTCTCAGGTGATCTCTTGGGGTTACTCCAGCTAAGAGGACCCCCGTCCTGTGGAGGGACTCCCCGAGGAGGCAGCGGACCGGCTTCGTGGTTTAAGGGGTTTGGGATAAGAAGAGGGGCCGGAGGAGTCATTTGAGCTAACTCGGCGTAAATCCTACAGTTCAATGTAGAAGTGTCCAGAGCCGGCCAGCGTGTGTAGCGGTTGGAACACAGACTGGCCCTGCAGAGTAGAGGTCTTAGTTGACGGGAGGAAGGTCGACAATGGCGAGAGAGTGCTTCAATTAAACCACAGAGTAGCTCATCGCCTCTACAGGGCTCGATCGGTTCTTTGCCAAGGGGAGGCGAGGCTTAAAGCAGCGACCTAGGTGAGGATGGCGGCCATTGTGTTGAAGGAGGAGTCGGGAGAGGAGGAAGGTGCTTTCTCGAGGAGGCACCCTTTCATCTTCCCTCCAGAGCTCCTCCTTCGTGTGACTTGAGAAGGGGTTGTCGGAATAGAAATAACCGAACCATGCCGGTTTGGGAAAAGGAAAAACTAATAATCGAGGCTGCGAGCTACGCCTCGAGGGCAGGCTGACAGTTGGGGGGGTTGTGGGGGTGCCGGGGGAGGAGCCGGTGCGTGTCAGGGAGCCACGTTGGGCGTAACTCTCAGCGCGCCTCAAAGATCCAGTCGGCCTCCAGTAATAGGGAAAGACCATTGCTTTGAGCTTACGGCCGGTCGGTGTAGAAGTCTGTGAGGAGGTTAATTTAGCAAGTGATTAGAGGCGGAGTCGATTGGAAAAAGCAATGTCATCCGCCTTGTGCTTGGCGGATCTGTGGAGAGCACTTTTTGACTTCGGGTGGGATGTAAACCCAGAAGGAACACTGTAGATAAGAGCCTACTTTGAAGCAAAAGAAGAAAAGGCCTCGGCTTTCGGTTCCGCCTTGGAGAAGGCTTAGAAACCCTTCGTTTCGTTTTTTACGAAATAGAGGAAGTACGTCATGCAGGTGCGTTATAAAGAAGTGAGGAAAACTCTGTAGTATGGGTCGCGGCCTTGAAGAAGGCACTAATTGAATGAATACAGATGAAATCACATGTGTTGGGGTGGTGGAGCAAGAAGATGCCGCCATGGATATCGCTTTCCCTACATGCGGGTGAGCAGAGGCATGAGCCATTTTCGAACAGCAGCGAAAATGCTCTTGAGTCCGGGGGGTAGAGGTGTTGGCTGCAGGAGGCCGGATGGGTAGCTTGAAGAAACCTTGAGGACCAGCCAGTAGGGCCTAGTAGGATAAGCAAAGGCATCGTTAGCCTTAACCTTGACGCTGGGGAAAAGAATGGGAGTCGACATTGTGTGAGGAAGGGCCGAGTTAGTATAAATGATTAGAATTAGAGTTCTCAAAGCAGCTTTATATGCAGGAGATGAAGAAGAAAGATGGAGGGTTTTCACGCAATTGATTTGGGGGAAAGTAATAAAGAGAGGGTGATGAAGGGTCTCAACTGTTTTGATAGTGGGAGAAGGATTTAAGCTGTTTGGTGTGAGAAATGAAGACCCCCCCCCCCATGTCGAGATCCGACTTCGTAGAAAATGGATGGGTGCAAATGATAATCCAGCTGAAAATATTAAATTTCGAAGATTGGTCGGCAATTAGGCCCCCATAGATGGATCGAGGAACAAAGGCGCAAATCGTAGACATGAGCCACACGAGCTCGGATTAAATGGGTTGGTGTCCCTTTCATTGAGAGAAAAAAGAACGTTAGAAAGTAGCAGCAGATTCCTTTCAGTCAAGAGGTAATGAGTATAAGATGTAATCACTCGACCTTAATAGACTGAAAATCGTGTCGGTAATGAAGTAGCCATCAGGGCTGGTAATAGAAATGGATTAAAGCAATATAAAGGTAGCGATCTGGAATCAGTAGTTGACTTTTAGTCTTGAAATACTACTCACCATGTAAAGCCAAAAGCTTCTTTTGATCATTTCTGAGAAACGTCGTCGGAGTGTTTCGTAGAACAACCGGTCTTTATTTTGTAGAAATTCTCATTTGAATGAGGCGTGATAAAGCTTATCTTAGAAGAATCACATGAATCGTCCCGACTTGTAGAAACAGGACCAGATCATCACTAAGTAAAAAGAAGAGAGCTTCAATCAACATTTATAGAGTTAAATGCAGTAATAGATAGAGTTGTTGAGAGCCGTTTGACTTCATTAATTAAACTAACCGGGTCAAAATAAAAGGAAGACCAAAACAGTTGTTCAACTCGCACGGAAGGTGCTCCGCCCAAATAGAGGTTTTTTGGAGTGGTAATTTGAGTCCGACTAAAAGTACATCGAAACAGTAAAAAGAAATTATAAAATAACTATTTTATCCTTAAATGAAACTCCCTCAAACACTATACTTGCAAATAGGGGGCTAAAATAATAATTTCACACCAAAAACTTACTGTTTTGGGTATGGTAAAATTCTAATATATAATGAAATTGATGAATTTACTTTCTACACATCACCAAATAGTAGTTTTTTCGAATGAAACTATTATTTTACCCATATTTTTAATTATAGTAATTGAAAGAGTTAAATTTATAAATCGTTTAACTTAAAAGCAATTTATTTGGTGATTTATTGCTCGAGAGACTAAAGTCACATCGAAAAAGTGTTAAAAGAGGAGGTAGAAATGACTATTTTGTCCTCCCTATTTGTAAGTGTAGTATTTGAGGAAGTTTGAGCAAAATAGTGATTTCAGTGTTTTGGTGTGATATAGTCGGACTCTGTACTGCCGTGTACGTGTAATGTTTTCCGCAGTGTGACTTGGGCACTTATGGTTTCCTTCCCCACCAGGCGGCGCCACCTCCCACCACCATCATCTTCTCCACTCCGACTCGTTCTCAACCTCTAAGGCTTCAGGTAAAATATTTAATGCTTAAGCTTAATTCAAATAATTATTCCTGCTAATATAAATATATAATCTTTATTCATTTTATGTTGTACTAGCTCCAACCTCTTAAAAGATTAACAATTTTATCTTTGCTTTAAGTCCAAATTAGCATGTTAATGGTTAAGTAGATTAAAAATGCTATGTTTTCATATATTTTTCACAAAATAATATACAAACATATTAAAAAATATTGAGTTCCAAATTTAAAAAGTCAAATTATCAAAATTTAAAGTTGAACGATTTTTTAGGGATGGGCAGTGGCGGAACAGGATTATTGCATAAGGGGGCCGAATTACTTAATATCATACAAACAAGAAAAAATATAAAAATTTAGGGCGGAACAACATAATTCTTAAAAGAATAAATATAGATTTTGAATGCTTAATCAAATTATATTTTTTGTAGCTCTTTATGTTTCTGGACAGCTATTTGTTTTCGATTTGCGTGAGATAATTAGTTTCTGCGTTATTATAAGTTTGTGATTAGGTATTCAAATGGTTGAGTTATGTTACTATTATTGATGTGATTAGGTACATATCAGCAGTGGCCTTACCATGTTCACTCAGGATTTGATTTGGGAAGTTCTTGTTTGTCTTCCAACCAAATCATTGATGCGTTTCAAATGCGTGTCGAAACTCTGGTACTCAATCATACGCAACCCGAAATTTGCCAAAGCGCAGGCCATAAAAGGTGCTGGTTTTCGTGGCCTTCTCATCACAAATGTTTTCTATAACCCTAATACTTTCCGTGAAACCCCTGGTCAGCCACACATATTCTTCCATGTAAAGCTCAATGATTGTGGTCGCAGATTGATATATCGCCACTTGACGATTCACGAACCAAAACATACACGCTTTACACCATTTGTCAAAGGCCTGATCGGTTTGTACAACCATGTTATGAACAACTTCACGTTATGCAACATAGCCACTCGTGAATTCCTCGATCTTCCACCATCGCCTTCTCCACCTCCGTCTGCAGATTTAGGTACTCATTATGTTTACAATTACTTCCTTGGGTTCGACCCTGTTGAGGAAGTGTACAAGGTGTTGAACATATGCCTTTGTTATGATGAGGAAAATAACTTTGTTGGTACCAATGGCACTCATGTTTTCACTCTGGGTGTCAACATGAATTGGAGAAACATTGCTTCACCTCCATTACATTCAGAATTTAAGTCCCAAGACTCCCAACAAAGTATTTGCATCAATGGAACTCTTTATATGCTTCAACACATGAGCCGGTACCAACAAAAGTTGATTGCTTTGCATCTCAACAGCGAGATTCCAGAACGCATCAAAGATGGTGCTGATTTAGTCGAGATTGGTGAGAGCCTTGCTATTAATTATGGAAGTTATGGAAAGTGTGATGTATGGACAATGAATAAACACTGTGGAGGAGGTGAATTGGAAGTATGGACTAGGAAGAGAAAATCGTTGGGACGAGGTGGATT
The DNA here is from genome assembly GCA_019722365.1 of Lithospermum erythrorhizon. Taxonomy (NCBI): domain Eukaryota; kingdom Viridiplantae; phylum Streptophyta; class Magnoliopsida; order Boraginales; family Boraginaceae; genus Lithospermum; species Lithospermum erythrorhizon. The sequence goes on along the minus strand of JADFUC010000036.1, from coordinate 206,099 downwards.
GAGTAGGTTGAACTATGCTGGAACTCTCCCAACCGGAGAGATGATGGTAGCTGAGCGAGATTTACTCAACTTCCCCTTTCCGATTCATATTTATGACCATCTCAAAAATAAGTCGAAATTAATCGAAATACAAGGCTTTGGATCTCGTGGCATGGAAATGGATCCTCAAAAGATAAAGATATGTTATTTTGAAGAGAATGTCATATCTCTTGATTGCTTGATGAGAAATCAGCAGCAGTATTGAACAATCAATAGTAATGGAAGGTGAAAGCTTGAGATCGTAGGCATGTTCTATGGTCTGAGTTTTTTAGTTGATTAGTGTTGAGTTTATGTTATTTCAGAATGATTTAGTAATCATTAACATTATTGACATTTGTTTTTCAGGTCTGCCTTATGCTCTCATATCTCATGAACAATCTGGAGGGGCAATAGACGATGAAGAAACAAGGAGCTGGTTTTTTATACAATGTATAATGACCTATAAATATCGGATGTTTTGATGGTTTACTTTCTCTTGATGTATTAGCATCAGTTTCTCTATGGGAATAGCAGTACTTAATGCCATTACCTCTATTTAGATTTTGAAGTTAAACCATATTTGACAATCTATACAGAAGAATGATTTTGTAAGCTATTGAACTTTGAAGTTTTACCCTTGATTATCATTACTTTACTAAACATCTTGGCTTTTGAAGTCAATTGTGTATTTGACAAATGGCTCAGTAGCTCACAATGTGGTTCCATATCCTTGCAAATTGCAACAAATTATAAGTAATATTTCATTGTAGTAAATGGTATACAAACCAAAAAGATAACAAACTGTCAAAAACCAGAAGTACATTAACAATCTTCTCTATTGTCACATCTCAAAAACATATAGTTCATCAGGTAGTATGATGGTCGGATATGGTGGAACTATCAAGGTTTGGCCAGAACAGAGTGCACTCCCGCTGAGGCACTGCCCAATATCCATGAAAGATTCGAATAGGGCTCGTCGACTTGGGGTAGATATTTAGTTTAACCAGATCTGGTAGAAAATATTTCTAAGATCTCCATTTAATATCATTGGCACTAGAACTTTGAACCGTGCTATACGGATCTTCAGTTGCATATGTCTGTGTTTGCCCAGCTCCAAAAGTAAACGCTCGAGGAACATCTGAAATAGGGCGTGCAAATATGGAAGTAGAACTACCACTATTGAAAGCAGGAACAGGAGATGAATCACTTGGCTCTGCGACACCTGGCATAACGATGGCGCTGAAAAAGAAAGGCGCAGGAAGCCCAGGGCTGCTGCTGCTATTGTTTATTGACCCGTACAGCTTCTGTTCATACTCTTGTAGCTGCTGGTGAATCGCTGGCAATTTATTGTGGATTATAAACTGTTAGAACGGTTCACTATAAGTTCAAGATTACAATAAGCCAGTTAATATTCCTTTCTTAAACATGGCAAGGACAATAATCAAAACAGCATTAATGAAAAATACTCCTAGTTTCTCTTTGTTGTATTTACATGGTTTTTATTTGAAAATATTTGACCATTCTTAGTAGAAAATTAATTTTACATTTCAATATAATTTTTGACTACTTTTGTTATTAAAATTCTAAGCAATACGATTACTATATTTCAGTGTAATTATTGTTCATTTTCAGCGTCTTTTTACTCATTTACTTTTATTGTCATTAATACTGAATGGTAGAAAGGCAAGTAAAGGAAGCGAAGAGTATAAAATATCTACCTCACATTCGATTAATTGGCGTTTTGGGATTAATGAGGCTTTGAAAAATTCTTTTGTTCTTAACTAAAATATAAGGTGGTATCATTATATTCGTTTTTTAAATATTTTCGTAATATTGTTTTATTATAATTTTCTTAATATATATAATAAATAATTTACTTAACTAAATTTTATTAATGAAAAGGAGTGAGAAAGTATATATTAATTTAGAAGTGATGTATTCTCCGTGGATTCCCAAGAAGAAACAAAATCAACCTTCAGATAGTTCAACTACAGGTCTCCTTTCCTTAACCCACTGGTAACTTTGTGTCAACCTCCATCCTTTGCTTTTCATCAGATAAGCTATTACAGCCAACTGAAGTCTGCCCCAAAATAAAAGGAAACAAATCAATTTTATTATAGATAACACATTCAACTCTTTGATAAACGATGAAGGAAATGCAAGTCAGGTGCTGACCAACATATTATTTCCATAACTTCATAGTTACTAGCATATATGAAAACAGGGGGGAATGCATGAATTCTTGTGGTCACTTCACTCACTAAAATGTGAGAGGACTTGAGCTAATTCTTGCAAACTAGTTTTCAGAGGCTGAAATGTGGCAGCCAAGGTCAGCTTTCCAGAATCATAATCTTTATCTTCACAGGAAGGAAGGCACTTTATAAGAAGCTTAATTAGTATGAAATTGACTTGCCTGTTTTTCCCTGACATGCAGTGTACTAGAACACGAGCTTTATCCGTTGCACATTGTTCTGCATAACAAGACTGGAGTGTAAACTTCTACAGCATGAAAAAAAAACTTGGCGAAAAACAGAGAATAAGACTTTGGAAATGTAGGAAGAACACCACAGCTTATGGCTTATGAAAAGCAAGCATAATTAATTTCTGAAAGTTCTACGGAAGGTAGAATGGCCATCATAAACAAAATGATTGTTATTCTATGCAAGACAACAACCTTTTGCAATTGACGAACTCCTTGATTCCAAAACATTCAGTGGATGGTCAACCTACTTACTATCTTACATAATACCGAATTAAATTCGGCAGAATCAGTAGATGTAGGCATGTAGCCAAGATGGATATGATCCTAATATAAAAGTTCCGTAGGTATGGATCACTTGAACATATAAGAGGAGTTGAAAACAGACACAGAAAAAAGAATGGATTCGCGTCTGTAGGTATGAAATTATATTACAAATAAGAAATTACTTCCTCCAATTTTATTTGAATGACCTACCCTGACTGTTCACCAAAATTTGGAAGTGGTTGACTTAGTGCCAATGTGCTACTATACCCTTTGTTTAAAATTAAATAAGGAAGTAGTTAAATACAGGACAATCTCACCTAAGAATTGATTTGCATCATCAAAAGGTAATTTCTGTTCTTCTTGAAGGCAGTGATAAGTAAAAGAATTTTTGTACAGATTCTGACAAGCAGGAACAGTCTGCATATAGAATAAAAACAAAATTTGATTAACAAAGTTCATCCCGACTATCTCGATCAAAATCCTGAACAGAATCGGCAAAGAGCCATCAAATAATAGTAGTACCCCAAGTAAACTAGTGCAGAATGGACCAAATGTAATTATTGTTTACCGACAGACACAATAGAAATGACTGTTTCCAATTAGCAAGTTAAGAACACTAGCCTTTTAAGGAAGGGTAAAAAATATGTCGGATACAAAGTCATATAAAAAGCATGCAATAAACATATACGAGCTTGACAAGCAGTACTGGCCTGGCCTAAAGCCAGCATAAAATTTTAAGTCCACACAGATAATAAATTCCAATTTGAGAAGCTCAGAAAGGCTATTTTTGAGAACCCCAAATGAGAAACAAGATTCTCAGACCAACAGTCATAGACCTATAGAGTGGTAATTTACAAAACGAAGTTCACTGTCAATTGAGTTGTGATCTCAGAGGATAACTATAGACTGCTTATAGCAATATGAATAGGAGCCAGATGATTTTCAGGCTTCACAAATGAAAAATAGCATAGAGAAAATCTTTTTGTTCACTAGTCATTAATCAACATCAACTAGCAAGATAATCAAATAGATCCGCTTGCTCCACACTTTTAAGCAGTAGTTCAGCTTACGTAAAGGGGCTTTACTACTTCTTCACTCTTGATCTCTATCACTTTGAGAAAAGGTCACCTAAATCCAGATACTACACAACTGGCCCAAGCCCCCGTTATGTATACCAACATTGAACCAAACCAACTCAAATGTAAAGTGGAAAGGCATAAACTGTTTCTTTTTATCATTTACATAGATATCTTGTTCAGTAACTTCCCAAGTACTGCTTAGTACCCCCTACATAGATAGCTTCTTTGTGAAAGCTATAAATCTCAACTACATTCCACTTTTAGTACCCCCTACATAAATTTAGCATAGTGCACCCAGTGCATCGGAATTGATAAATCCAGAATGGAAAAAACTATCGCACAATACTGCAAAGTAAAGGACAGTTGGATCACCACGTTTTCCATCCCTGATAACTAAAGACAAGGTAAACATTTGTTTCTGAATAAGATGATTTCTCTATACATTGTTAATTAGCCTTAGCACTCACTATCTTCGATTTCCACTTACTCAAAAAACTCAAATCTCAATGAATCACCAATCTTCAGTGAGACAACTTATCCCTCAGGCCTCAACTAATAATAATCGAATAAACGACATACTTAATAACCTCTCCATTCTCCTTTTGAAATTCGAATTAATAAGATCCTCAACCGAAATATAACACAATCAATTACCAGCCCAGCCAAATTAATTATTACCATTGAATACAAAAAAGAAAAAAGAAACTTAAAAAAGGGATAATTTTAAGCCACAAACTAACTAACAAAATCCGTCGAACCTTCAAAAAAACCACTTGGAAATGATACTCACAGCTCCGTTCCGTGGCTCCTTCCGTGCTCCCTTAATTGCATATATGGTACCAGTAATCGTGGTTAAGTTTGCACTTTGGTCACAAAGTGGTATTGCTTTGTTAGTGCTAAAGTGGCGCGTTTAGTCCCTAAAAGTGGCGCATTTAGTCATTTGAAGGTGGCGCAAATATCGCTGATATGGACGTTAAAGTGACTAATGTTGCTTGGCGTTTATCCGCGATTTTAGCGTCTAAAAGCAGGGCCAATATGCGATATTCGTCAGTGGCACCAAAGTGCACTCGTGTATACACTTTCAAGGATCAAATGCTGCGGTCAGGCAATGGGATCGAAAGTCTGCAGTGGAGCCACAGGACTATATATATGTAATTATCTCCCCACTTTAGAATATTGTCCTCTATGTATTAAGGAGATCATGACTAATTATGATCAATGCGTGTGTACAAAAATATACAAGGCCCCAAGCAAGGTCGGAGGTAGATAAATAAATGACACGACTTTGATCGATTCAACTAAACATAAATAAATATAAGTAGCAAATGAATAAAAAGAAGAGAAAAGGTAGTAGAATAATAATAAACACTAACATTAAGTACTCGAGAGATTCCTTGAGTCTTGAGAAGTTCAGCTCTGGAAGCATTATCATAACTGCCCAAAAACAAGAATGAGACGCAGGATCATGAATGCGAGGCTTGCCCGTTGAACTAATAGACTCTATGGTCAGGAGAAGCATACGGGTCCTTCCTAAATCCCTAAACTTCTCCCTTCTTCATACTTATAGTACAATACTTGCACCATGGGTTCTACTTCTTTTTCTCATCTTTTTTTTAAAAAACCCAGATGTTTTTATTTATTTTGTTATGGAGATTCAATATGTTTATAATAATAATTGAATGTTTATTGTGTTTGTGATATGTGGAGTATGTATAATCATAATATGTAGTTGTGCTATGGCGAGATAGAAGAGGAGATTTGGAATATGGAAAGATCTTTGTGATTCGATTTCAACCAATTTTATGAGATTATGATGTTCGGATTTGGATGTGTAATCATTTCGACATTATTTTTTAGTAATATGTACTTCTCAATTATTATTTTCATTTCTCTTAGTTTTTCAGAATAATTTTAAAAGTTTAATTAGAACATCATAAATAAATTTTTATAATAATTTTCAACTCTTTTCCCTACAATGAGATTTGAATCCTATAGTTATTGATTTTGTTTAAGAATAACATACTGAATTCGTTGATATAATAAATATCTCACTTAGATTAATCAGACCTATTTTTTATTCAAGTAGTTGTAAAGGTCAATTATTGGGGAATGATATTTAGCAATTGAATACAAAGAAAGTGTTACATCAGTTTTAGTAGAGAACGATGGATGATTCATTAAAGAATATTTTTGTGATATACTATCAATCAATACTCCACTTATTATTTGATTAAAGTACATTTGATTTAAGACTCACAATTAGAAAGACACGAAGCGTTCGAGGAAAAATATTTTATTTGAAGAATTTCGCTTCCCTTGATTATAGTATAAATGAAAAACATTGATATATTACAAAAATATTATATTCCAAATCACTGATTGTGAATGAGATTTGAATTGTTGGTATTGAAACTTTAGAAAATTGAAAGTATAATAACTTGAGATGACCCAAGTCTAAATGCTTTCCCACACAAATTTAAATTATAACTATAAATTGTGCTGTCGAACGGGGTAATTGCTCTACATATTCGGTTTGAAGTATGAAGAAAATGAAAAAGGGTTAATAACTTCGAATTTCAACGTTTATTCGTCCATAAAATCTTAATTTGTAAATAATAATAAAGAATAATTACAATAATAATTGTTTGTTCTTCAAGTGCATAAATCGAAAATAGGTGCTTATTATAGTTCTTTCATTAAAGGGAGAATGGTATATTCTATAAAGAAGGTTTCTTTGCGGTTACAATTCCTTTGTAGGTCATCATAATAAAATACTGTTGTTAAATCTTTCCGAAGTGAGAATGAAGGAAGGTGTGCTATTCGATTAGCCTAACAATAAACGTAATCATGCATTGCCAAAGATCTACTTTATATATTGCGAATCTAGAATATAGGAACTTACATTGATGTCGTGAGCTTTGCATCAACAATTCTTCGGTTTGAAAACTTTAAAACTTGATCAAAATACTCGGAAATGTTGTGCCTACAGCGAAGTCGCACCAAAAGCTTCAGATCACAGCCCCACTTGCGGTTTGCACAAACTTGGGACAATTGAGGAGGAAGAAAACAAAACCTTCAGTAGGGTATGTTTGGTGAGGGTAGAGAGAGGAGTGGGGGGGTTTCGTAACTGCGCGTGGAGAGAGATTTTGTGTTTTGATGATAATAATATGTAATATTCTCATGAAACACTCTTGTGTGTGTATTAGTTTATCATGTTAATTACGTATTTATAGTCATAATAGTTTAATCCTATATTAACTCTAAATACAAGTCCTAGTCCAATTCTATCTTATGACTTATTCTTATCATGAACTAGAACTTCTTAACTTTGAACAAAGATATTCGCCATGATTGTGGACATCTTCATCATAGTTTGAACAACACGAACCACTTTTAGCAAGTGCAATTTTATTTTATCCGAGATAAAATGAAATCTGACATCACTGTACGTGTGTGACCTTCTAGGCTCATATAATATTAGCCGTAATATAATTAATCTTGACCCGATATAATTGTACTTGATTAATGTTAAAATCTAGCAATCCATCATAACCCCTAATATTAACGTGAGAACCAATAAGTAAACTCATACTTCATTTGAGCTTTATATTTACGTAATCCATTTATACAACAAAATGATCGATTTCACAATCATTAAAGAACATAATAACTAAATGCAATATGCATTGAATTCAACATTACAATCTGTGTCATTTTTACCCGAAACAAAGGCGTTGTAAGTTGTCAAAACACCTACATATATCTACATGAATATTCATATGACATAAAAATATCATTATTGTATCTTGCGCTCGTTTTTTGTGTTAAGTTTCATAAGCGGGGGGGAGGGGTGGGGATCACGTGTAATCTTATTATAGGTTTTGCAATATTCATGATATTTGGAGATGTTTAACTTCAAAGTAGAGTTATGCATGAGCCAACCTATATCCATATGCATGAGCCAATCTATATCCATTTTCTCGATTTGGCTCCGGAGAGCAGAGGGTCGAGATCGGCTCGATCGTAAATGAGTCGACTTCGTCACAGCTTCGCTTAAGTTTAAATTCAGCGACTGACTGACTTACCGTTTGACTCGGTTTATTACTATTATATATAAACTAAATTAGTACACCTTCTAATTCATGTTGCATCTATATATATATAATGACTTCCCTTTCCCTTATTAGAATGCAATATTTAATGAATCATATTGCAAAATAATGTTTAGTAATTATATATAAGGTTTCGAATAAGATTTTGGTTAAGTGAGTTAATTTCGAAATTTGGATTCGTTCAGCTTGTCAATTAATTGAGCCAAACTAAAATTTCTCAGTTTAAACTTCGACTTCATTTCATTCGACAAACTCTATTCTATCTACACCTCTATCCGAATGCTTTATACCAAAGAAACAAAACTAGTGGTAATTGGTAAACATGTCCTCCAATTGTGCAAATTTTCCTAGGAGTTGATAATCAAGATAGTGAAAAATTCTCTTAAACTGATGCACACCATTTTTGCAGGAAATAAGAAAAAGTCAAAACTCCGTGTGAAGTGAAAACGAACAATGTATCTGACTCCAATTAGTACTATTTCGAAGTATAACTCGCTAATGTCCACGTGTTAGTCAACCATTGATGCCGACATTTAATCAAACTACAAAGTCAACCAATCACATCAGTTATATGGTCAAAATATACATTTCTTCTTCTCTTTATTACAAACAAAAACATCAGATCACATTTGTATTAATTCAAATTTTTTACAACATTATAACAAAATCAATGGCGGAGCAATCGTACAAATACGTCATCCTCGGAGGCGGTGTTTCTGCTGTAACTCCTATTTTATTTAATACTACCTCGGGTTTATTTACTTGTCGTCCTAACATATTCTATATGTGGAGTTACTATTGTTAATATTAATACGATCATTGATACATCAATAATTAGGGATTTACGTGTAACATTACTGTGTAAATGACTATGATGACAAGTATATAAAATCGGATCACAAAATAATGGATGAAAAGAAGGGATATAATGAAATTCGTTGATTGCTTCTTCCCAAGAAAAATGAATGATCCGTTTATTTTTTATTAGTATCTTTAACTGGTAAGTTTTTTGTTATTTATACTGGTAGTGGAGAATGGAAACGTCGTTACTTATAGCCGAAATCATTTAGTGGGATATCTTTGGTTTGGTTCGATCTTGGTATTTATGTTTCCACAGATTGTGGTTGTTTTCATGTACTTATTATGCAAATGAACTTGCTAATGAAACTGAAATGTAGTACTAGTATCAATTATTTAAAAAAAATGAAAGTAACCTATTTCACTGATTCTTTTTCGAATTTGGATTGTTCTGTGTTGTCGAAATCCTGTTTATGAAAGTAAAGTAATTGTTTTTTATACTTTTGTACATTGGCATAATTGATGAAGACTTAATAGTCCATTGTTAAAAAAAAAGGTGTTCATTGTTCAGTATTTCTTTGGTGGAATTTTAGTTTATGCCTTTATGGTCATTGTTTACCTTTACAGGGGTACGCTGCTAGAGAATTTGCCAAACAAGGAGTTAAGCCTGGTGAACTTGCGATTATTTCCAAAGAGGCGGTATGACGTGTTGCTACTGTTTCCACTCTACCATTAAATTTTCACTATGTAACCATGATTTATTTTTACTCCATTAGTGATTCTCCATGATTTTCATTTTTTGTGACATTGGAGTGGATGTCATTTTCCAATTGATTACTCCTCTTATTTGTCTATTTCCTGTTGTTTCCGCTTCCCATAATATTTAAGTGATTTCCGTTCTGGCCAGTATGTTGCTTGATCGCTTCAGCAATGGATGGAACTTAATATTTGTCTTCCCCTTCTTCATCTCCAGGTGGCTCCTTATGAACGTCCGGCTCTTAGCAAGGCATACCTCTTCCCTGAAGGTTAGGGATCTCCATGTTAATTAATCATATTGTTGTATTCATGGTGTTCAATGATATTTTTTTTGCTCTTAGCAAAGCCCTTTACAACTTTCCGAGCATCAATGTTACAATCTTTTGCTTTGTTTTTATTTACAGGAACAGCAAGGCTGCCAGGTTTTCATGTGTGTGTTGGAAGTGGAGGCGAGAGATTGCTTCCTGAGTGGTACACTGAGAAGGGTATGTTCCCTTTTGTTCCGACTTCTGTGTACATACCTCGTGTACTTCTTTGCCAGGCATCACCTTTTAAAATGGATAGTAAACCTTTACATGTTATCTTTGAGGAAATGTTTATTTTGTTATCAAATACCTTAGAAATGCGTGTACTCATGTTACAGGGGTATCATTGATCCTTAGCACAGAGATAGTAAAAGCTGATCTTGCATCCAAGACACTTACTAGTGCATCAGGAGTGACATTTAAGTACCAGATCTTGATCATTGCAACTGGTTCCACAGTAAGTAATATGTTTCCAGGAAACTAAGAGTCACACACTCACGGTCATGCCTGTTTTGTTGTTGATATTATCCCTGATTTTGATATGCCTGTTTTGTTGTTGAATTATCCCTGATTTTGATATTGGCAGGTTCTAAACTTGAAAGATTTTGGTGTACCAGGGGCTGACTCCAAAAACATCCTTTACTTGAGAGAAATTGACGATGCCGATAAACTTGTGGAAGCAATCAAGGCAAAGACGGGTGGAAAGGCTGTGGTTGTTGGAGGGGGGTACATTGGTCTTGAGCTTAGTGCAGCACTCAAGATTAATAACGTTGATGTCACCATGGTTTATCCGGAGCCTTGGTGCAGTAAGTAAAATTTTAATATGAAGTGTACAATGTGTACGATGTTGAATCTCGATTATTCATACATTTTATCTTTTACAGTGTTCAGACTTTTTCACATCTGCCTTTTTCATATGTTTTTACAGTGCCCAGACTTTTCACCGCTGGCATAGCTTCCTTCTATGAGGGGTATTATGCAAACAAGGGAATCAATATCATTAAAGGCACAGTAGCTGCAGGATTTGAATCTAATGAGAAGGGAGAGGTGTGATGTTTGGCACATCTTCCTTTTTGTGTTTGGACCACCTAAGGCGTTGTCTAGTTATTTTTGCACACAATAATTTCCTGTACTCTATGTTACTGGTTTCAGGTAAAGGAAGTCAAGCTCAAGGATGGAAGGGTTCTGGAAGCCGACATAGTTATTGTAGGTGTTGGGGCGAGACCTCTTACAGCATTATTCAAAGGACAGGTTGAAGAAGATAAAGGTGGAATTAAGGTGCGAGTCTCAATCAGTCTTGGTTTGTCATTCTATAGAGATATCTTAAATGGTGTTCGCATTGAGATGGTTACCAGTTTGCATTTACATGAGATGATGCTAAGGAAGCTTAGAGAATATAAGGATGTAATCTAATTAGTACATTGAGATAGCGAGTTTTATTTTCAGCCGAGCCATTCAGAAATAGTTTTGAGGTGGTACATGGAGGACAACCAATATATTTAGATATGTCAAGGTAGAAATGAAAATGTCCATTGTTGATTGCATAAAACATGAAGTTGTCGTACTTCTATATTTAAGTGTTAATTTATTTTCCATAAGAATTTGTTAATATGAAGTAGGTTATCTTATCTGCTAAAATTATTGCAGACTGATGCGTTCTTCAAAACAAGCATCCCCGATGTTTATGCAGTAGGAGATGTTGCCACTTTCCCAATGAAAATATACAATGATGTAAGGAGAGTAGAACATGTCGATCATGCTCGAAAATCTGCTGAACAGGCTGTAAAGGTATGTAGTCTGAGCCGATCTTTCATAGTGACCCTATTAACAACATTACTTGAACAAGATCTGTTCTATAGGCTCGTACGTCTGTATCCTTGAGTTCTAAGGTGACCAAATTTTTATAGTCAAATGCCAAAGTCTTCACTACCCAAAATTCTGTTAGCCTGAGTAAAAGTCCTGAGCAAATAAATTTTAAGTTCTCAGAATTCCCTAACTATATTATTCTCGCCAAAATGATAGTCATTAACATGCTCCAATGCCTTTGAAGAGGCTCCAAACACTATCTACTACTTCACAACAGATGAGAAGCATAGGTAGTGTAATGAGCTGTTTTGATATATTCCATGACAGTCCTTTTGGAAAAATTGTCTGTTGCTTCCAATAAAAGCTCATAACAATCGTGGTCATGCAGGCAATTTTTGCTGGTGAGTCAGTTGGTGTGTACGAATATCTTCCATTCTTCTATTCTCGAGCCTTTGATCTGTCATGGCAATTTTATGGAGACAATGTGGGCGATGATGTGATCTTCGGAGACAACAACCCAACATCTGCTACTCACAAATTTGGATCATTCTGGATTAAAGATGGTAAGGTTGTTGGTGTTTTTCTGGAGGGTGGAACTCCTGAAGAAAACAAAGCGATAGGCAAAGTGGCCAAGGTCCAGCCTCCAGTATCCAACTTGGAGCAATTGGCAAAGGAGGGTCTCGACTTTGCCTTGAAGATCTGAAATGCTGTAACAAGCCAGATGCTTTCGAGTTTCAAGTGTCTTCATTCTCACATTTGCTTTCATTGTTTTCGACCTATGTGGCTTGGTCCGATCACATGAGATACGGATCAAAGCACATTGGCCTTCGTATAGTCTATTCAAAACGAATGGATTGTTTCCATCATTGAATAAGGAGTGCACCAAGGATGTGGAAATACACTGTAAAACATTATAAATGCGCCATTAATAGTTTTAACGAATAATTATTTTACTTGTTCATCGCAATTCACTACTAGAAACCTTCGTCACCCTCATCATTTAACATCATCATCTCAATTTGTGCATTTACTTCATTATGGGTTCAAATACAAGTTTTTATTGAAGGTGTGGACAGTAACACTAGCATAAGAGGAACTGTATGTAAAACCTAAACAACAAGAGATAAAATGTATGGGAAGCCTTGATTATGCCAAAGTATTCCCTGCGATGAAGAAACATCGAAACCTGCAGAGATAAATATGAAGTTGAACTTCTTAGCATCGTTCACGAACTACTGAATGAGAGAATAGGAACACACAACAATACTTCAAACAATCTTTTATATCAATTGTTTAAATGTCACTTGCCAGTTCTACATTACATGAAATCTGAGTCTATTTCTACTGGTAGTTCATTTATATCTAATGCTGAAACCAATCATCTCAAATAAATGAAAGAAGCACCATCTATCGAAATGATTAAGGCAGTTAAGTAGAACTGCTTATACATGATTTTTTATTATCTTGCTTGCAAATAAAAAGCACTCCTCCTGAGAATGCATTTCTACGAATCATCACTTCTTCACTTTATCGATTCATTGAGGGAAGGAACCGAAGTTTCTTCGAACCTCCACTCTATGTTTGCCTCTTTGAAACAGAAAATGACAATGGGGCATGCTTGAAGGTAGACACATCAAATAACTCCATGAACCTCTGGTCGGAAACTCTTGCTTTGGCAGCAGCAAAGCATTGATACTCATCAAACACAGCTGTGAGGCACCATCTTTGCAATTTCCTTAAACATCCCACGAGACAACCAGTGCGGTGCTGATCAAGTAAATCACACTGCCATTTAATGTAAAAAATACCTTCAAATTAGAATCTAGAGTTTTGGATGAATGTATATACCTTTCCTCTCTTGCAATGAATCAAAAGTGGGTGATTTCTAGCATCTGTATATAGGCAAGTCAATTTGAACATTGAGACATGCCAAGAAGAGCAAAACAAAATAGATTTGTACAAGAGATTTTTTTAACACATTACCAATGAGGACTCTTAACGCTTCACGGATCTTCTCCTCTGGAATGTTAACAAAAGGTTCCTGCAGTTACCACTTACCAGATCAATTGCAATAACTTCAGCAACTAGTTTATTTCGTAAAACAAAACTGGGAAATCCATATCCATTCAATTTAACATCCTCAGGGAAACCCCCAAAAATATATGAAAGGATGTATAGTTGAACCTTTTTTCCCACTACTTAGATAATTTAAGCAGCCTATTGATATCCATCATTAGAGAGTCAGATATGTCTATCAACCGAATAGCTGGGAGAAGACTTACTACTTTGTCATGGTCGATATGGCAAAAAAATACTTATATGAAGTTGATGAAAAGAGAAAAGACCAAGAGGCAATCAACCTCTTACAAGAGAAATAGATAGCTAATTAATCATTACAAGTATCGTTAAATGGCATTCATCAATGCGTAAGCAAAAAATGTTGCATATTAAAAAACAGCAAAGCCTATTAAATTCATTAACTTATGACTCAATTCTCCAGTTTAATTTTCATTCCAGAAGCCAAACAAACAAATCAAGACACTCGGCTAACTGGAGCCGCAAAAAGAAAATAGATCACACTGTCCATGCATCAATTGTCGAAGGATTTATAAAAAACACAAATATCCGTTTTAACATCATAGTATCATACATGCTGTTTTCTTTCTTTTGATGACATCATTTCAGAAGAGTCAATAGATCGATTCTTATGTACTCTATAGAACAGTAATTCACATATCGATATTGTAAGAAAATAGTAGTACTTCACAACAAAACAAGTTGGTATTCATGTTTCTCCCATCATTTCTTGCATTATGTTTTCTCTAACTATGAAATCATTTCTTAGATAATTTACCCTTTTCAAGTAAACAAGTTGCCAATTATAAAAAAAATGGTTCCCCATATTAATATGACTAACATTGTTAGTTGGGTATCGAAAATATACAAACTTTTTATCACATGACATGAATAGGTTATCAAAATGAAAGCATTCTTCAATAATTCGTTGCATTAAAGAAACACTAAGCTTGTGATTCAATGCACAATCAATTCGTCTTCAAGAATTAAGTCAATTTACCAGTAGCTTATATATTTGTATATACTAAAAAGAAAAGGAAAAATGCTTACTTTGCATCCCTCTATCCCAAATTGGAAAAGCTTGATCCCATTCGCCTTCAAGAATTCCATATTCGCTTCTGGATAAGGTTCAGGACACAGATATCTACACAAGTCAAAAGCACATATATTCAAAGGAACAAGATCATCACTAAATTAACTCAAACATGTATGCATTGTTAAGAATTATGTTATTCATCTTAAAACACCAATGGGTGATGTCACGAGTGATTCGGGTTAACAACAGGTTGGCTTTGATATCATATTAAGAATCATGCCTTCAGGGAACAGTCTAGTGCTAACTAGCAAGTGACAAGAGGTGAAGTGATATCATGGATTCGAATTCGTGAAATATTGCAATAACTTGTTGAAATATTGTAAGGTTTGATTCTGGTTTCGTATAAGTTGGTCCTCTCCCTTTCTAGGGTTCTTGTCATCGCCGTTATAACTCAGACAGATCTTTGACTCCAGATGGGTGACTCGGATGAGGAAGAACTTCAAAATCCTCACCAAAAGATCATAAGTTCATAAATTCCTTGAAAGAATTACGTTAATTCATGCAATCAGATTGGTTTATAAAAGTATTTGTCAGAAACATAAATTCAGCAGAAGATTAATTTATTAATATGAGACCGAACTCCTCGATACCCATAAACATAATAAAACTGAATGACAAACAAAAGAAAAGATTACATGATAGAGCGAAGTCCAAGAGTTTTCAGAAGAAGTTGGTTGAGTTAGAAGCCACAGGCAGAAGATGCATTATCCACCACAACAAATTCAATGGAGGAACAAACAACCCTTCATTATTAAAATCATCTAAACCTCCTTCTTTTTCTTTTTCAATAAAGGAAAGCTTAATGGGGTTTTGGTTTTCTTGTTCTTCCATGATTTTGCAAGTGTTATTGGAGGAACCATAATTTAGTTGTTGTTGGAGTTCATTGTTTTCAAGTTTCTGGACTCTGTTATCAAATTTCATGGCAAAGATTATTGCAACTTTGACATAAAATGATGAATGGAGTTTGTGATATGGAAAATGCTATTTTGGGTATATATATATAGAGCTTGTGATTGGATTATTGCTTATAAAGGAATGGTATTATAGTGGTAAATTGTGGGATGGGATGAAGGAAGATGTATTAGAAGAGGAAGAAAGCAGGGGGTTGGGGTCATTAAACTTTGGTAAATCATTTTTACATTTCAAATTTTGATTGTTATTTTACATCAACTTTTTCAAAAATGATATTAAGATGAGAAATTGGCCGTCAGGAGACTTTTAAAATAATTTTACGTTAAATTTTTTTAAAAATGACATGTTATGCTATATTTTTTCTTATTTATTTTGTAAATTTTATTATTAGATAATCATTTATGTTTTCTCCTTAATTAGAACAACATGCTTTTTATATATCTTCTCAATTTATTCTAGGAGACTCGCTCCTACTAGTAAAAGTGAAGTGTAAATTGTTATATACCTTTTGTTAGGTGTGATCGTTAATGAATAAAAAGCTGACTAAGTATAAATTATACTCCCTCCGTCTCAATTTATATTCTAAATTATATTATTATTTAGAAGGAAAGTATTTTGTTAAATGAGTAGAGATGATGTAACCGTCAATGCGAGTCCGACGTCTTTGTTTACAAAAAATTTTGTAAGCACGGTACTTACTACTGATACATATTATTATTAATTAATTATGACATTTTAATATTATTAGTGAATATCATTATTGATATATAAACTATGAAATTAATTATAAATAAATAATCTTCATATAC
Source organism: Lithospermum erythrorhizon (assembly GCA_019722365.1). NCBI lineage: Eukaryota > Viridiplantae > Streptophyta > Magnoliopsida > Boraginales > Boraginaceae > Lithospermum > Lithospermum erythrorhizon. The sequence goes on along the minus strand of JADFUC010000036.1, from coordinate 189,586 downwards.
AAAAAATTTAATTATTATTAATTAATTATGACATTTTAATATTGTTAATGTGTGTGTTTGTGTTTATGCATACTAAAATTAATTATAAACTAAATAATCTTCATATACAATTTTTTTTGCCAAATTTAATACATTGATATATATATAGTTTGTGTTGACACTTATAAAAGTTATATAGATAATAGATACTAATTTTAATTTATCCAAAAGTCAAGACTTGAGGCAATTAAGAATTTTATAATTTTCTCCTTATTACCTAAATATTATCATATCTCACATTAATATATGACTCGAGACAATTAAAAAATTTGGAATATTTTGATGTAAAATTATGTCTTTTCTCATTCCGTTAGTTATATTTAAGGGTTAGTTAACGACAATTGAGTATGGTGGTTGATTTATAAGTTTATAAAGGGGTATTAAACATCCTTAAGTTTATAAGGAGGTACGGTGCTCATAAAAAACTTTATAGGGGGGTGGGGAATGCAGTTAGGTAAGATCAATCGAAAAGAGGTGATGTCACGGTAGGGGTGTGTGCGGACCGGTTCGGTTTGAGCCAAAAACTGAATTTATTTCGTCGATTCTCTCAAGGTGAAATACTAAATCGGTTCGATTCCGTCAGTTTCGATCCTATGGGTTCCCGTCGGTTCATTGGTTCGGTTTAAATTTAGATTTTGAGACAATTTTTAGCATGTGTCTTGAACTTTCAAATTAACTCTAGACTAAATTGTCGTGTAATTTAAATGAAGCTACTTTTTAGATTAATTATATAATTATTACATTGATAAAATATCTGAAATTACTTTTTATATCTTTGAATTCTCTATTATTAGTTTAGAAAGATTTATATATATTTTTATTCGTTATCACAAATGTGACGCAACTAAATATAAATTTCCGCTTCTTCTGATATCTGCTGTGAAATCTTCTGAATTTTAAAATGATAATAAATGAAAATTGAAAAAATCTTCGCAAATTTAGAAATACATTACTTGTTGGTTCGGTTATTTCAAAGACTCATCAGTTCAGTTCTGGCCTTCGAACCTAAATCGGTTCGGTTTAGATCGGTTCCAAAAATTTCGGTTATTTTCGGTCTGGTTCGGTCGATTTGATTACTTTAATGTGTCGGTAGAAGTAATGCGTGATGTGTAGGGTGACCGTTGAGTCCAGTTTAGGAGCTTACAAAATTTAGTAAGTATGGTGCTTATAAAGGGTATAATTGTACTTTTACCTTAATTCAAATAAATGATGCAAATCTCCACAAACGTGCGTCTGATATGTATTAGTTAATGAAAAGAAACTTTTGAAATAATCTTCCCCAAATACTTAACTGGCACCTATGTGAAATACTTCATGATCAAATATTTTATTTATAGAATGATCCAACTATATGTAACTATATAAGCTCCTTGCTTATAATATATGTGTAGGGAGAGGGAATCAAAATAATAGTTCTAGTAGTAAAATGGTAATTGGTGTGATTTGCAAATAATCTAATATGGAGTGACGATATATGAGAATATATCGAATAAATTTAATGGTTAGGAGGCTATAGATTTTTTAAAAAGATAAAAAAAAAAAAATATATCGTGACGATACCCCGAGCAACGTCTGACTTTTTTTCGTGGTGTATGACGATGGCTCAATGTTATTTTATCATTGAGCAAAGATTTAGCTAATTTTATTGGAGTTATGACTTTCAATTCCGAGATCTAAAATGTAATTTACTAGAACACTTAACAAGGCAAATCAAATGAGTTCTAATTTCAATGGAGAAAAAATTATACTCCTTATTAATATGAAACTTTAAATTTTTAAAAAGTTTAGCACTTTAGCTTACATATTCAAACTCTGTAACAATAACCTGTAACGAGAAAGATAGATTTTATTGTTTATATACTTACCGAAAATAATAAAACTCTTTACAGAGATTTATTAAATTTATTGAGTTTATTATCGGTCTAGTTATCTCGGCATTATCTTTGATGAGAGACGGGGTCTTGATTTGGATATGTGTCTTTGGGCCAGGCGCAGGGGCAGTCTTGAGTCTCGGCTTTGGATATGGTCAAGCCCAGGATGCCTTTAGGCATGATAAAATGTGGTTGTGAAGCTTGATGCTGGTGAACTTTGATCGCTGAGATATTAGGTATTTGTTGTACAGACATCTTTGATTTGGGTATTGGTGTATTAGCAGGCCATACACGATATGGAAATTTGGATGGTCTCTGCTTGACCCTTCTTTTGTCCTCAAACTGAATGGTGTAGCGGGTACTTCTTAGATGTGTCTGCGAGGCCGCCTGCTGGCTTGGATTTATGGGACTTGGATATGGTCACCATTTCGGATCTTCATGACTTGTTTTTCGTGTGGCCAATTTGAATTAGTCGGGAGAACTTTAGCGTATCTTAAATTTGATGAACCTTGTAGCTTCAGGGTTGGGTTCTAAGCCTGAGGCACAAATACTGTGCACGATCTTTGGATGTAGGCGAGACCCCGGCAGTTTGTTCTTACCCATGCATTTGTTATAGGGACTTGCGTGTCTCTACGAGCGATTTGAGTCTTGAGTGGGTAGCTCGACTCCTTATTCCCTTTGAGATCTTGAGAGTTGTGGCCTTTGTATCTTCCCGAACTTTTGGGGGTTGTCTTTCACTGAATCTTGACTTGGGGGTTGTGTTAAAAGCTGTATCTTGAGCTTCTTGGGAGCTTTTACAGCTTTCCACGATTTTGCCTTGAATTTCTAGATATGTGAGCACCCACTTTTCACCCGGGGATAAATGGGGTATTTATATACTTTCGAGCACAACGATTGGTTGATCAAATGCTTGGTGGATCGATCTCGATTATTGATCATTTATTTTATTGGCGTGATGTGGGCTAGTCGAGAAAAATATTAAAATACTATTAATAATTTTGTTTGGAAATCACGACAACAAGAATATGCGGCACCGCCTTTGTTTTTTCTTCCATAGATAAAGATATTAATCTAGTCCCTTTATTTTTTATCGGATTGTCATTTTTGAGCAGTTTGTCAGAAAGACTCTATTTTTATTGGGTTCTTACCGATTTATTGGGCTACATTTTGATACAGCATCGTATGTGGTGTGTAGTGGTTTTAATAAATGATAAAACTGTTCACTTGGCTTTAATTATTCAATTGGCTAAAATATCGAGAGATGTAATTTTAGTAATGCGGTTTAATTGGAGGCTCGTCAGTACTGTCAGCATGTCACATGGAGATTGGCCTTTAATTAATTGAGTATTAGGCCTGCTTAAATTAGGGGTTGCATAATTTAATTAATTAAATTTTCTTGTCTACAAATGCCCCTCGAGCGTGCCGGTACGTGGGAGGTGTCGGTGTTCGAGCCTGACAGTTCTTGTATTTGAAGCATATCCATTTGAATTGTAGATTTCATTTAATGTGATTATCATTTATCTCGCGCTTGTATTTATCTAACTACATAATGTCGGATGCCTTGTATTTTGATGGATTTTACGGCGACTAATGATATGTTGAGATTTATTGGCATGCGTTTATGGACATTGTCAGAATCTGTTGATAGAATAATTAATTTCTAGTACTTGAAAATTAATTTTCTTAACTCTTGAATGTATCCGACATGAATTTAATGTAAATGTTGATGCTTGATCTTGAACTTTATTAATTTATGATCCTTCGAGTGTGTGTAGAAATTTAATTCCCATTGATAGAATTTGATCATGAATTTATGTCATAATAAATTAATCCATAAGCTTACGGTCTGACAACATGTTTAGCTTTTCAATTTTTAAAATATGGGGTAAGAATTTGATGTCGGGCAAGGTGTTTATACTACCGCCAAAGGAGTTTGTGGGTAAGATAATAGACATTTTAGGCTCGTATCAAGGAGCATGGAGACGGGTTATTCTCTATCAAGGAGAATGGAAGCAGGACTATTCTCGTGCTCGAGGAGAATGGAGGCGATTGATACCATGCTCGGGGAGGATGAAGAGCGGTTGAATACCTAGGAGAGTGAAAGTTTATTCTGTATCAAGGAAGATGGAAAACCATTTAGTCTGTGAAGGAGCATGAATAAATACATCTAGGAAGCGTGGCATATTTTGATGACTTTAGCCGGCCCGTGTTGAATGCTTGAGAGTTGTCTTGATGGTTGCTCTATTTTTCTTTGTAGAGGTTTTGGCCTTTCAACGATGTCCGTACTTTGCATGCAAGCCCAATGTATTACCTTATTCAGATAAATTATGTTGATCGCCGCTGATTACGATGCGTAGTGGGAAGCTGTGTGGATTTGTTGTGTCGGCCGGATTGCAGATGCTATTTGCTTGGCTTGTTACCCCCAATCTTCTAAAGACCCGTCCTTTTGTTTTCTTTGTTTTCCCCGACTTACGGAAGATCAGTTTGTGATGTTCCAATTGGTTGGTGATTGATCTTTACTACCCATCTATTTTGTTGCAACATCTTCTAGTTTGGATGAGGAATTTGAGAACAGCACAGTGCGCTTTCATTAACAGCCCCGACTTCCTCATGTAATATGAAGCTTGTGAGTTTTTGCCATGAGAGTTATCTAGATAACTTCTCCATGATCTTCTTTTTTGTCGAAATTAACATTGTTTTTTGCTCTGAAGTCACATGATTTGTAGTGACCTTGTCTTCTTCAAGGAATATAGTTCCACGGCGTACTAAGCTAAATCACTTTGTCTTGAATGTGGAAACTTCTTTGGTGGGATGTCAAGTGCAGCGGTGATACTTGCAAAAATTTGGCTCGGTGCTTAAGTGGCTTCCTCGTAGCCACAAACTGGTTTCAGGAAAACTCTGGTTTTCCTTTAGCGACTCCTCGAAATCGCGGGGTGTAAAGGTCAAAATGATGTTTTGGTTGCATCTCTTTTCGGCGTTGGAATGAATCCTACTTCCAAAGTTAGTATCTCGCTTGTGTTCTTTTTGGTTTTGGTGGAGAACTTTGTTGACCTGGAGGTTGTGGCATGTCTGTCTTTCTTTATGCGGATTTTGAGCTACGTCTTCAGGTGGGCATTGTAGAGTGTGATGATGTACCCGTACCGCTTCCTTTGTTAGCGGCCCCTATGGTCAACTCCATGTCATAAACTCACAATTGAGCTGACTCGAAGAGTCTTAGGAAGTATGCCTTACTTGAGATATCTTCTGAATCCAGCTACTTTACATTCCTTGTATCTGCGCATGTTGATAGTAGAACTTCTGAAAAGTCTATTTTGCATTCGAAACATTTCCTCCCACATTGATGAAATATGGCCCAGTTCTTCTGACAGTACTTAGCGTACAGTTAACTACTACCGTCTTGACGGTGCGCGGGTGTTGAAAAGCGGTTGAGGAACTCGCTTTCCATCTGTGCCCAACTATGAAGTAAGTTTCATTTCGGTGTACATTTCGAATGCGTTCCCTTTCGGTGGCGGTGACTGATTGACCATGTGATCTCCACTTGTTCCAGCGTTATGTTTCTATGAAGTGCGTAATATCTTTGCTTTGAAGTTCGACTTAAATCGAAGTGTTGGAGACTTTGGAGGTTGGTAGCCACGAGGCATCCTCTGACTTATCACATCTCTTGAGGGTACGTATGGTTTTGACATAAGAGGGTGGGAAACCCCGTGCCCAAGTCTTGAGTGTCTTTTGATTGCTCCCAATATAAACTCCTTGATTTGGCAGTGGTATGGTCCCGTCAAGCAAGAGATACATGTGGTTTTTTCACACGCCTTTGTTGGTTGTCCTTGGATTGGACATGCTTGAGGCTTGATGTGGTGGGTAGAAACGTTCGGTGACTCATGGGAAGGGCTAAGCGCCTTTTGAGGAGGCCAGGGTCATGTTGGCTTTTTGTTTCCCTTCGTCTTTGCTCGTAGTGCAAATCTTTTAGCCATGTTGGATAGTGCCTTATTTTGGAACTGCATCTGCTTAGCCATGTCTTCGATCACCTTTGTTAGGGAAGCTACTTGTTCCTCCAAAGTTATAATGCACGTCATCATGACTTGTACATAGGAACTGGAAGAGTTGGTATAAGACTCCTCTTTAAAATTCTGCTCCGCCGTAGAGTGGCTAGATGCTTGAACATGACTTGGTATTGTATCCTCTAGCTGTTCAGTATCTAAGCCACCGGAAGTTGCTTGATTTATTTGGCGTGGTTGGTAATCTGGCGCCCGAGGTTGAATCTGTGTATTTGTGGAACTTCCTTGTTATGAAACTCTACGCCTTGTAGTACTCTTTGGAACATGGTGAAAAGTCTGGATAGGCCCCTTAGAACCATTTTTGAGTCAACAGTGACGAGGAGTAGAATGTAGTCTCTTAGGGTGTCTTAGAGATTTATAACGAAGAAAGATTTTGTTAGTTATATACGCACCAAAAATAATAAAACCACCCAAATGCTACAGTACAAAAGATTCATCAAATCGATTGGGTTTTATTATTAATTCTGATTATCTCAGTATCTTTGGCGTTTACAGTACGGCTTGACTCTATATGGACTCGAGATGGCCAGAGCTTGAGTCTTGATTTGGATATGTATCCTAGATAGAGTGCAGGGGCAGTCTTGATACTACAGCTTTGGATATGGTATGAACACGAATGCCATTCTGAAACGTCTCGTGTGGTTATACTGCTTATCAATTCGATGTATCATTGTATTTCGAATCTTTAATTAAGCATGTAAGCATGGCTTAATTTAGACTAGTGAACCTAGTTAAATGCTTTCAAGATTATACTCGAGTCTTGTTAGGTCATGCTAAATAGAATATTATCGATAGTTTGTTGTTCAAGGTGTCGCTTTTTAAAGAGAGTAGAGTAATGTTTCCTTAATCGAGAGTCACGTGTAGAGCGTGTATGTCAACATGTATTCATTTTCTACTCTTACAGGAATTAAAATAAAATAGTATGAGAATCCACAACCACCTTCATGGAGGATTTAAAGCGTGTGCTCTTTATAGTAGCAGTCGTCTATCGTTACCGCAGAGTTTGATAACTTTCTTTGTATCCTGTCTTCTGGTATTGCCATACTTGGCTCATATTCATGATTAAATCATGTGAGTCAAACTAATTGTTCTCGACCTTTGGTAGCCTAGCGAACATTACGGCTTTGACAATAAAATTATTTGAGATATGAGGTTTAATCAAATCTCTGCTCAGTCACAAATGTTACTTAAAACCGCCTTTTCCCATGCTTTGAAGTTCGAAATAATGAAGTGAATCATTAACTTCAACTTATAGTTCCATGTTCACTCATCTTTACAAGTGACATAGAGAACCGAATAGATAACTTTGTATTTGGATTTCTGTAAGCTTTTGTTTAAATCCGCGATTAAGCGAACCGTGTTAAATCGTGTTAAGAAACTAAATACCAAATAAAATATCTGAGATGTAGATGCCTGACATTCGAAGATCATTCAATAGTTTTCTCGAATTGAGTTATAAAAGAGATCAAACTATTTATTATTTAAAGGCTTGTTTGGTGGCTAAGAAACAATATGACATATTAATTAGCCGTAAGCGTCATCACGCTTTGATTGAATCAAAATTAGTATCCTTGATCGTATCGTGTGACTTTGTACACTTGAACCAAGTTCATGCAGCGTATCGACATGGTGGATCAAGGTAATATTTGTGGCATTTAAAGTTTATCCTCTATTAGCGTACAACGATTCGTGGGTTGAAGGAATCAGCGTCGTAACACTTTGTTCGACAAGTCATTCGGATTTCTCCTTATCTTGTTTTATTTCACATTATAAAGTCCAGCGTTTAGTTTGTGATATGAATGGTGATAAATAAATGAAACTTAATATGCAAACATAATAGGAAATATGCAACTTAAAATAAGTGTAGTCGAAAAGAATCCATAAATATTTACAAAATAAATTGTAAATGTAATACCATCCTTGAAATATCACAAAATGTACAAAGATTATCGAATCCATTATCTTGAATAAGCAGCTGACAACACATACATTTTGAATCAGAAGTATAATAGTAGGTTATCAACCAATTATGTAAGTAATATGCAAAGGTACCAAAGTCTATTATGCCCGATTCAAGCGGCAACAACGCGTATGTTTGAATCCGGCACAATAGTAGGTTACCAACCCGATTCTGAAACTACATATTGTTGTGTCGCTAAGCGTACTGAGGATGCTGCGACATCTCAGACAAACCGGTTAAGCATGCAATTAAACCAAATAGTTACTTTGGGTGATCATGCAGCCAGCGGCGTTAGTGAAATCAACGACATGATCCGTTGTCATATCAAAGTGCAACTGTAACTGCTTTTGCCATCGCGGTGTGCCCGAGATGATTACAACATTCCTAACTTTAAAATTGGCTTGATACGTTGCTTAAATTTTAATTGATGAGATTAATGTTATTTAACTTTATTTATATTTTACATTATCAATGTAAAATTCTCAAATAAAATATTCGTTGATTAAATCAACTCCAATTGCCAAATATAGTTTAATTTCATGCAAATATAATTCAACGTGTCCATTTGTATGTGCTTGACCTTCTAGGCTCCAGATAATAGTAAGTTGTATAATAATAATAACTTGACCAATTACTATTATTATATGATTAATGAGTAGATCTAGCAATTGCTCGCAACCCCTTAATTATCGAGAACCCGAACTGGTAATATGCAATTGCAGGTGTGAGCGCTAAGTTCCGATAATCACATTAACCAACACATTGTGAATTGATACCTGATTGTCTGGCGGGCATAATAAAGGGAATCAATTTTCCTTTGATTTTCAACGGTTTCTTAATGTACGTTGATCATCTTGAGCTTTCTCTGAGCTTTTTCCACATTTTTATTTGATTTACGGATATCAATGAGCATCCTTTTTCATGGGATAAAGGGGGGTATTTATAGGCTTTCGAGCTTGCTTCTGATTGGTTGATCCATCTTCAGATAGATCACGATCTCAGCTGTTGATCATTATTTTGTTGATGCATGATATGGACCGTCGAAAAAATATTAAAAGAATATTTTAATAATTTTGTTTGGAGATGTGAGAACCTTGAATATGGTATTGCTTTTCTTCCACGGATAAAGATATTAACCTAGCACTTTTATTTTTTTATTTGATCAGCTATTTACATTGCCCGTTTGTCAAGAAAAAAATTCTATTTTTTATTTAGATTTTTCCTCGATTTATTATTTTAAATATAATAGAATTTAAGGAACCTATTTTAATGCCACGTCATATGTGGTGTATAGTGGGTACAATTAATGATAAAACCTAATTTCAACACTTTAATTAATTTAAATTGGTACAAAATACTTGGAAATCCTTAATTTACAAGTGTATGATTTTAATTGGAAGTTTGATCGAAACCCTAATCGCCGCATGTCAAATAGAGATTGACCTTTAATTAATCAACCCTCTTAAATTGGAATTCCATAATTTAATTAATTAAATTTTGACTCTCTACATAACCTAACAAGAAATTAAATATTTAATAATGAAAAACTAGAATAAAAAGAGTTTCTTTGAAACTTTTTCAAAAGAGCGTTCCGTCTTTTAATATTAGATTGTTTAGCTCAACCATAATACATTTAAGAGGTTGAAAACCTAGCGGATGACGTTATAAAAATATTCATTTTCTAAAAGTTCGCAACTTCTCAACAAGTAAAAATACAAATTGAAGGACATAAAATAATAACCTTAAATTTTTTTTAAAAGTCGCATTGAGAAATCAAACTATCCATTAAAATAACATGAAATTCTCGATAGCAAAATAAGCAAATATTAAAAAATCAAAGGAATCAAGTAGTAGTTTTTATTGATATATATTAATAATATAAAAAAATCAAGCCAAAGAATTGGCACCCGAGGCTCAAGGCTCCGTTCATTAAATTGAGCTTTGAGCGTCGACGATGGTCGACATTCTAACCTAATTGAGAGAGTAGATTGGTATGTCTCGACTCATGCACAATCATTTTCCAACATTTTGTTATGATAAATACAACCTTCATTCATAGAAGATCGTTCAATTTATTTTTTAATAATGAAATTAATAAACTTTACAGTCTTAATTGACACATTCAACTATGATTTGATTCAAAATTACCATATTAATTGTAAAATAACTTGGAAAGACTAAACTATGAAAACACAATCACATAAAAATTTTAAAAGTCAACCATCCATCAATTTTAAAATATGGATGCTCTTTTAGGGATGTGGAACATTATGTCCATCTTTTAATCATCACATGTATAATGTGCGAGAGTGGATTGGCCAGTTCTGAAAGTAAAAAGCCAAATTAATATATTTCCTATTTTACCGCCCATTAATTTTTATTTATTTTAATTTTCATAGTAACTTATTAATGGTATAATCGCCTAACATGATAAATTTTTCCATAAACTACTACTATAAATATTATCTACTCGTAATACTTTCTTGTAATTATCACCAAGAGAAAATAAAAAGTTATTTCCACTGATGATACATCTTTATTTTTTAAATAGTACTTTTAAATGCTTCTTCTTTTATGTTTTTATTTATTATTTTTTTAATATAATTTTATTATAAAAATAATAAAATAATTTGCACGAGCCGAGGCTGTGCACATATAACAATCTTTAATAATGTTTAATTCGGAAACGATTTTTTATTTGTTTTGAAAAGTATAATTGTCTATTTCGATTTACTAGTTGTCAGAACAACTGTTAATAACACTACGACGAACTCAACCTACAAGTAAATAAATAAAGACAGTGTTGAAAATAAGCAATGATACATTACTTGGAGTTCAATAGCGATGTTGCTTTGATGGGGGCGAACTTTGCCCGATGAAAGATTATGGCATGAGAATTAAAATAAGGACATATACGAATGCTCCTAATTATTTTAGCCTATTCTACTCTACGTCAATGTATAAGTCGAGCGATACCAACATCATGCATTCTGAAACTACTTTCGATAGTATGTGTCATTGCGTGTGTCACTAAGCAGCGAGTATTTGTAGCAGGATGTTGCTACTTGATTGTACAAACTAAAGGAGTTTATAGAACACTCCGTATATTCAGCCTACAATAAATTAAACTCTCAAAGCCCTTTTACCTCGTAAAGTACAATGCATAATTCTCTATTGTTTCGGTGATCAACTAGGTCCGCAAGTTAGGCCTTTATATAGTGTAGGCATAAACCAAGTTTATGGAAATAACTTCCATAAACAAAACTTTCATCTTGTAAAACATTCAATGCATATGGTCTTCTTTCATTCTTTATTTTAGACGTGTGATCTTCCTACTTGATACTTAGTAGATCACATTCCGTTAAACAAATCGTATCTGAGATCCTTAACAATATCTTCTTTGATCTTGGTACATTACTACCATTAGAGACAGTTGGTCTAACATCGCATAACACTTGACCGATTTTCATGCACTAACAATTTTTAGTGTATGTTCTTCATTTATTCATAGAATTTCTTCATCATGTGAATGAAATAATACTACATTTAGGTAAACAACTACTCTGAATTTATGATATATAACTCTAAGCTAAGCTAAGAATTGAATCACAAATGAATGCTTTCATAAATACAATATTTTTATACATACACAAAGTTGTATTGGTGGATAACACAAGGCTAAAAGATGTTATATATGAAGTGAAAGTCAACTTGTATGAGTTTGTAGAGAGTAAAACAAAATGGAGACTTTCTGAATTTTCTTAGTCTTGAATAACCACCAAACTTTATATCTTATAGCACAAAACTTCCCCACTTGGTAAATGTGAAGTGTCATGATAATATTCACTGCGTATATGTATTGTAAACCGTCATATAAAGCCACTTGTAAGTCCATTGGGAGTTATCCATCAAAGGTAAACCTTCTACTTTCACATATTCAAAAGCGCTAAAAGCGATAACATTTACATTGATAAATTTTTGGAGGAGTAGATCGATGAACCGATCGAAACTTTACGTAAGTTTGATCGGCCCTCGAGGGCCACTAGAAGTGACCCAGACTCGAAATTTGTTCGATTCTTTTTTTCATCTGCATTACTTATTATACAACTTTTCTAACGCATGTGGCATCAACGTTAACGTCATATCTTTTCTTATCTTTTATTTGCATTGGTGCATGTGAAGTTTTCAATTTTTAACTTTAAATACTTTGTGTAGTTATTGTTTTGTCTTGAACTTTATTATCATTTTTTACTTATCTTTTATAGCACCATAATTAATTTGTATGTCCAACATAAATATATCATGTAGTAGAAATGACAATAAATAGTACTCCGAATTTACCAACTACAAAGACAAACTGGAGAATATATCGATGGATCAAATATGGTCAAAGACGAGCATACATTTGTAGCTTCCTAAGTTCTTAACTGGAATTAAATGCTGATTTAGGAAAAAATATATGAATTTTATTATTTATGAGTATACATTAACTTCGATACAATAAAATTCTTTTTGGGAAAATATCTGAGAGTACAAGAAGATTTATCAAGCGATTGAGGTTATTATCGATCTATTACTCTCCTAAGCAGTTATTTGTGCTTGAATCAGGACTTTGGAACTGATATAGTCTGGACTAGATTTGGACTTTAGTCTTGATTTAGGCGCCTATTATGGGGCTCGTTGTGCTTGGTGTAATCTCTAAATTTGGATTTAGATTTGTGATGGATCGTTATGTGATCTATATTGGAACTTGGATTGTGTCTCAGATTTGGATATGAGACGGATAGGAGTCTAGATCGATGTGATCTAGACTAGACGAAGGCAGTCTTGAGGAAACGATGACTTGGAGGATATGGTCAGTCGGAAAGCCTTAACGGCGTATGCAGGTATGGTTGTATGGACTTGATCTTGGTCTTTGAACTTAAGTCATGGGACTTAGACTTGAATTTGGATGTGTGTCTAGCTTGGGTGCCTTAGCGACTTGATCCGTATACCTATAGGCGAGGTCGGAGTGCTTAGCGTGCTCTTAATCTTAGTGTTATCTGGTGGATATGCTTCTTATTGTCGAGGATGCTTTAGTAAGCACTTCTTTCAGTGTTTCTTGACAAGCAGAGAAGGGCTATGCGGTTTATATCACGCCTATGATTTACTCTGAGGGTGTATGGCTTAATCTTGTGAAGTGACTTGATGTTGAGATCGAATGATCGATTCTCATCGGTTTTTGGATGTTGATCTGAAATTCTTTGCATTTATTCGATGGTCCTTGACTTCTTAATATTGGCCTTTTATTTTGGTTTTTGGAGTTGAAGATTTTTGTGTTAACTACTCACATTCTTCAATTAGGAGCCTATTTAGGTACAGGTTGAAAGATTTCAGTATTTTTGGTAGTTTTGTGATGTTTTTCTCCTGAGAAAACAACAATCTTCAAAGGTTTTCTATGAAGAAATACCTTCAGAGTTATTTTATACTAAATTCTCTCGGGAGTTTTTTGTTGTATTTTTTGTGGGGGAAGTATTTATAGGCTTTCGGGTTTGTGATTGGTTGATCCATGATCATGAATTACGATCTTAATTGATTTTGAGGCAAAATCTTGTGAAATCGATTTTATGGAAGTACTTTGCCTCCAAGCAAAGCATATGGAAAACATTATTTTGAAGAAAAGGAAGATTCACATCCTTTATACTAAATGTATTTTCATATTATCCCGACCGCCTCCCAGGTTTCGTTTTAACCGTTAACACAGAAGTCTTTATTTTGGTATGAGAAGCTTACGGAACTTTCATTTTAGGCGAAATAGTAAAACTAATGTAATAAAAATGAGGATTTTGAGCTAATTTTAATTAACATTTTAATTCGGGAGCTATTTTCTCGGGAACCTACGTTTGAGTTAAAATTTAGGGTTAATTAATGTGAACTTCTAATTTCGACTTTTGATTAATTTCGAGGGGCTTAAATTCTCGGAAGCCCTTATTATTTTTACGTGTTCGATTTTCGTTGCGTTTGAATCAATACTAATTGCCACGTGTGACTCGTGTGATCGATTTTATTTATGTTATTTTATTTATTATTACAAAGCATTATTTTTCAATTGATTAGTAGTAGAAATTGTTCATGATTACACTATTCAACTTTATTTTATATATTCATTTATTATATTTTAATTAATAATTTACTCAAATATTTACAAAATTGAATAATATCAAGATATTTTTATGAAATTCTATCAAATTTAAGCCTGTGATAATAAAGAGGCGTGGCATTAGATGTCACCAGATTCGGGCTTACTCAAATGAATTATATTAAAATCGATGGAATAAAGATAATTTTCTTTTAACAACAATATTTTGTGCAATAATTTTTTAATAAAAATTTAAGCTTCAATAGTATATATATAATTAATATTTTCATCGCATTATGGAATTTAGATCTTTGTGCAATAATTTTTTAATAAAAAGTTAAAAAAGCTTGTGTATATATATAATTAATATCGCTTGATATGGGAAACTTTTAAAATTGTGACATAAATTACAACTTTAATATAAAGGTCTCAAAAAGTGATTGAATAGAAGATAGAGGTGCAATTTGTACATCAGATGTTTATAAATAAAGTGGATTATATATACATCTTATACATATTCATGCATGTATTTTGATGAATTATATTTCATATAAGTAAAAACTAATATAAGTATTATTATGACAATGTACTCTTATTTAGTTTACTAATTCTTATCCGATATTAAATAGTAGATTGATTTTTTAATTTCCTTTCGTATATTGAATTTATTCCCAATTAATTATTGCATTTATAGTTTACAAATAAATATATTTTTATTTAGAATAAAACATACATGTTGTATATATATATATATATATATATATATATATATATATATATATATATATATATATAATTAAAAACAATTACGAGAAAATACTCCTTTCTGTCTTAAATGATTGTAAATCTTGATTTAAGTCTTGAGTGTGAAACTTTTACGTCTTAAATCGATAAACATAATTTTGATTTGAATAAATTTAATATCAATATTAAAGTACATTGAAATTGTTATTATTTGATAATTTTAAATATTATAAAACATAAACTAAAATATTTGAATTGAGCATTTAATTTTGTGAAAATTCAAAGTTAAACCTTGACACTCTATTGGGGTGGAGGGAGTATTATATATGTAACTTGACACTTTTTTATGTTAATTGGTTGAATATATATATTCTTTAACTAGTAATATTCACGTAATAATTTAGATGCCTATATATTCTTTAAACGCCTTTTTAATGTAGATAATTTTCACATAATAATTTAGATATATATATTCTTTATGTCTTTGGATTAGAAAAAATTATTTTTTTAATTTATAATTAAGGCAATTACCATACAAATGTTTAGTATGGGTAAGTAGTCATTGCATTAAAATAAAATTTACTTGTTGCTTTGATAAAATTAAAAAAATCAAAGATAGTATTATCTCAAACACTTTTATCTATTGGTAAAGATGTTGTGTATTTTTTATATAATTTACGAAGATGTTGATAATGAACATATGGTAATTAACATACATATGAAAGTGGTAAAACTCTTGCATATATTATAAGAGAGTAGATAACTCCAACTATGTTTGAATTGTTATAGAATTTTTAGGTAAAAATTTAGTACTTATTAATTATTAAATTGTTATAAGATTATTTTTAAAATTTTAGAAATATATTTTTTCATCAATAGAAAATATTATAATAAGAGTAATATAGTAATTAATAATGTAAAAAAAATAAACATAAGTAGGGGATGTTCAAATGAATGTAAAATTGACGAGTTATCTGACATCTGATAACTACAGTATTTAGAAACTAATCTTGCCATATTATCAGTAGGACCTCCCTCGGCCCCTCCTTTGCAAAAGTAAGAGCAACATACCTAAATGGCCACAAAAGATAATATGCCCCCTCAGGCGCACGTATCCAGAGTGTGAATGTGTGATATGTCCTTTGGTTAATTAATTGGCTTTAACTATGAAAGTGTGGGCAGATACATGAGTGCATTAGAGATATATAAAAATTAGTTAAATCGCGGGATGATGTACCAGTAGATGGGAGAACTGCTTTTAAGCAGAAACTGATATGAGATTACTTATTTCTTTAGTTGAACTTCACTGATTAAGTCTTAGGTATTTAGCAGCTCACCGCTCACTTATCTGGGTTAGAAATTCGCCGAGACGGTGGCTTTAACATGACTCACTTGGCATAATGCAGGTGTTATCCTCCCAAGAAAATTATTTAGTTATAAGTTTGTCAGCCCAGTGAATCAGGTCAAACTTCTTCCTTTCGACGAAGTCACGAGGATAGGCCTCACCTTCGAACTTCATATAGCCTCAAATTAATGATCATGATTTCAGCTCATTTACTAAATCTCATTGAGATGTATACACTTTTAACTTGAGACCCTGGAACTCTAACATTGTCTTTTGATGCAAGTTATAAACCTAAAGTTCTTTGCAATATAATCTAAGTTAATAAAAATGAAGTTTAAATAACAGTTACATATAAGCGTTATCTAAGACAAAACTCTTACATATCGCTTATAAAAGTGTTGTATGAGTTTTTGCACATAAAATAGCTTATTAGATAACTCTATTAGCTAAATCTGTAAGTATTTCTAAACACTTCAAAGCACTAATGGTATCTAATGAAGTTGAGTTTGTTCGTAAGTCAACCCTCGTTGAACAATTAAAAGTGTCAATCAGTTTGTACCTACCATGCTTTATTGACAAGTGAATCAATCTTTCACCAATTCATCAGTCGAATAAAGAAATAAGGTTAGAGTTCGGCATTAAAATAATTGTTGAACCAAATATCCCAAACTGAATCTAACTTTTATTAGATTATTTTATATGCCTAGTTGGAGATAGATTGAGTTCTTAATTGACAATAAAATGAATGGTCTGTTGCCACTATGCTTTCGCTGTTTTACACACAATATGCCAAGAGGTTTGTCATACTAGTGTAAAACACTTATGTTGAATACAGAAGAAAAGATAACTTTATTTGAAATTAAAACGATATCAACCAGGTTCGAGGTGGTGAAGCGGTGGCCGTTCTTTCTAATGTTATTAGCTACAACCGTTGGGGTGCAAAGATAATATCAGAAAATGAATCTTGAGTTGATTAAAGGCAAAACTTTAGAAAGTGCAATTGGATTATTATTATCGTTATATTATCAGTCAAGCTAATAATTTATCTTAGAGCGAACTGCGTAAATTTACAATATTCTCTTGAGTTAACTACGTTTAAATTTAAAAGAGTGAGCTGGCTATATACTTGTGAATCGTGTACATGATGGAGTCGCTAGTAGGGCACTGCTTGTTACCGTTTATAGCTAGTAGGCATCAGGGTAACATCATTTTCTTGTTCATTTTCGATCTTTGGCATCACAGCTTCATCAAGCACAAATCATCAATAATGGGGTGCATTATTATTGATGTTCTAGTTGTACGTCTTAATTTGAAGATGTTTTCTTTTGAATTTTCGAATTAATAAATAGAGACAATAATTTAGCTAATATCAAAATTCAATTTAGCTCAATAATTACTTGTTCGACTATACTATATTTCAATATCTTTCATGTCTCAAACGAACACATGTATGTCATATGGGTGCAATAAATGCATCTTGCAAAAGTCTTGTCCAAAGTCGGTTGTTCAATTACCAAACTGGTACGCAATTCTTGGCTTGCACGAACTGAACTCCTTTTATCAATTCACAGGTTGAATAGTCAGTTTGAAATGCAAAATTTCAAAGGTGTAACATTATTGAGGCAATGCATTTAATTTCATACTATCAACTAATAGTTGACTTGTTCCAGAAGGAAAGCATGTATACTTTTTTCATTAACACCTCCAATAATGCTGATAAAAGAAGATTTATCATTGCAATTTTAGTCAAGTTTGAACTAATAATAACTTACAAAACTCAATTTTAACTCTAAATTAAACTTATCAAAATATTTGTTTATGTGATTGAAATACTAACATATAAGTGATAATTGATTGCATAAAAAACAACTAAAACTTACATTGATAAATTATTGTATATGTTTCAAAAGATTGGTTGGCTATCTATTTGAAAAGTCTCACACTTTCACTAAAATGAAGAGATTATACACTCATATTGATGTACTTATAAGTTTTGTATATAATAATGTTACTTATTGAACTGTTATGGTTCTATATATGTGGTTTATTATCAGATTTCTAATTTCTTCTTTATTAAGCGAGTGTAAAATATTACCCTTTAATTTATATTACCAGATTACCAGAAGCAAAATAAGAGTTAGTAATAGCGTGATGATGAATCAAACTGAATAATATTCTAATATCAACTTTTGTTTATTATGTTGCTTCATATATGAGTTTATAATTTATCATCAGTTTCTTCATTATATGTACAATCTTTACTTGGAGTTGTGAACTTGAGATGTTCTATTCTTGGACTTTCTTACATGCACAGTAAGTAAATTAGGTAAAGTCTTGGGAATAATAATCGGTATCTGTAGACTTCATTACATACAGTATTACATTAGCTAACACTTATGTATTTTATTTATGTATTATTTTACCAAGCAAGACTTAGAAATTAGAATGGACATACTTTTAAAGTTGGATGGAAATTCATTTTACCTGACCTATATGGCTATATGTATAAAAAAATTAATTTATTCTGAGAATATACTCTTTAGTTTGTATCCACTAAACTAAATAGGGAAAGTGTAAAAAATAATGATTTCTTGTATAAAATAATAAGTTTAAAGTATAATATACCTGACTATTGGACCTCTATGCAAGCTTATTTGGTCGAATAATACAAAAGCGTTAGGTCGAAATACGGTCCGGCGTCGAGGAAAAGTGCGGGACTTTGGCAAGTCCGAACTTCTCCCAGAACTCCGCAGCGTATGAGTCAGGCCTTCTCCCGAACTCCCTCACCGGCTCCACGCGTAGAAAGATCGGGACATGGAGTCGGAGAAGTAACTCCGACCGTGTCAAAATGATGTTCAGCCCTCCCTCAGTTGGAGCATAAAGATATAAATCTGACTTGTTTATCAAAGTTTCGAGCTGGCACAACTTTAAGAGAGAGACTTGGTAAGATACGCGAGCGTGAAGAGGTGGAGAACATGAGCGACAATAGTCCCGTCTGAATAGCGTCGAATAAAATGACAATCATCTGATGTGTTTCGACCGCTCATGAAAATAGGATTATAAGCGAGATGTAAGGCCCGGCCCCATTATCGATATACACTTGAGCAGGCGTGGAGAGTATGATCAATGCCCAAAGCATTATAGCGATCCACCCGGCCATTTTATCTCGCCCCGTGAGCCGGTCGCCCACTGTCTCTGCCTACTTTGAGAGAATAATGAAACCTGATCTTACCAGCTTGCTTTGTCTTCCAAGCGGGAGAAATCCCAGCTTGCCCGCTGACCGATGGCGAATATCTAGTAGCAGGGGCGGTAGCTTGATAAATTAACACCGCGAGAAAATTTTAAGTCAAAACCCGACATGTGAAATTCACGACCGGGCGGGTACGATCTCGCCACTGCGAGTGTTGCGTTCAATGATCTCGCGGGGCTCTGCCAAAAGCGAGAAAATATATCGTAATATAGCGATATCGAGCAGTATAAGAGATAAATCGGTCATAAAATCAAATCTTTTATCTTTCACATATTAAGTGTGCGCTACTTGAATGAGCCAAGTTTATGATTTGGTTCAATGAGAAAAAACTGAGACGGCTTCACCACATCCCTGTCCTCTTCCGACATAAAGATTCTGTGCTCACTTTGCCACCTCGATACCCAAAAAATACTTTGGGACCCCCAGATCACTTACGTGTGAAAACAGAGGCGGGAATGCTTAGCAGAGGTATTCCTTTGTAGTCGAGATTAGTGCGAGAAATAATCATATCATCGACATACACAGAACAAATGGTGAACCTCGTCACGAGACATAAGAGAATAAAAAGAATAGTCGGCGAGACTAGGTGAGCCATAAGAAATCAAAAGCTGCCCGGTGAGTTTAGCGAACCAACAACGAGGTGTCTATTTAGTCCGCTCCTGATGACTTCATTAGGCGACACACTTTGTTGGGTTCACTATGATCAAAACACAGTGGAAGTTTCATATATACCTCCTCGTTGAGATCTCCATGCAAAAACTTATTATGCACATCCATTTGATGGAGTATCCTGCCCTCAGTGTTATGACATCTAAGAATGTCTGACGGTAGACATGTGACAGTGCGATGTCGAATAGTCAATTCCTTCCTTCTGATGGTTACCAAACACAACACGTCTCGCCTTGAGGCGCCTCGGCACTCCCATCGAGTTGTGCCTCTTGTACACCCGTGGCTCCCTAGAGCCTTGCGCACGAAGTAAGTCGGTAGACTCCATGTGCCGTTATCTCCAAGCGCGTGTCTGCGCTCAGCGGTAAGCGCGCATGACACGAATCGCGATGCGAAGATAGGATTTAGGTTGACCTGCGATGATAGCGGCAAAAACTATTATGTCCACCCAGAAAGCAAGTCATAACTTCGAAACTTGATGTACAGAGAATATGAAATACTTGAGATCTGTGGTGAATCTTGAGGCGGAGGGTGGACTGTCGCGTAGTAATCCTGAAATCTCTAAAATGTGCAAAAGGCGTAACATACTATGTCCCACTGCAAGCCCAGAACTGATCAACAATTTTGAAACCAGCCAGGCATACCTCGGTGGCCGTCCCAGCCAAGTCGAGCAGAGCCGGGTGGCAGAACCTTTTCGGCCTCCTCGTAATGCGGCAACCAAAGGTCGAGCGATCTTTGCTACATCGTCCATTAGTTCGAACGCCGCCACGGGAGGCGTAGCCTCACGAATCCTTGTTCGTCATATTGACACCGCCGAAAGGGAAATTCTTTCTCGCTTAGAAAACCCGTTACGAGACACCAAATATTCATAGATGCGAACATCAAATAATTTCCATCCTTTTTATCATAAGGATAACCAACAAACCATAGCGTCGTATGACTATGATCTTATCACCTTTAGAATCACAATCGTGAAATCTTTATAGACACCTAAAGACTCTCATGTCGTCATGAATAGGAGAAGTACCATATAATATCTCATAGGGTGATTTAAAAGCCAAAATTCTAGAAGGGGTTCGATTAATTAAATATCACGGCCCAATAGCCTTCAGTAGTAGAACTACGATAAGTGTCCACTGAAAATGGTAAGGCTCGAGACCTGAAACAAGATATGACAATGTTTTCTTTCAATAGCAGCCGATACGTTGAGGTACCCGACACAAATGTTTGAAACACTATCTGTGACTAGAAAATAAGGTTTGAACAATTAAACTAAATGTAGATTGCTCATTTAGATACCACGACAACCCGCTGACGTCTTGTCGTAGCAGAAATTTAGAAATAAATATTACATTTCGGTCTTATCGTACAACGAAACAACTTTACCACGACACGAGAAATCATCAACTAAAGTAAGAAAATAAGCGAGCACGAGAGGGCGTGACCCAGATAGGGGTCCCGGAAATCCTGATGAATTAAATCAAAATAACGGCTGACTTTGCTTTATCGTACATCATAAAAATATGTCGCGTCTGTTTTTGCTCACATGACAAATCTCGCAGTGGTAGGTAAATGTAAACTAGCCCGACTAAAAAAAGTAAATAGGGCGGTGCACCGGAAGGGTGCCCTGATGCCTTATGCCTTAACTACACCTTTGGCTTCTCCTTGACATAGGTACCACCATGAATACGCTTGAGGATTCTTGGTAAGTATAGTCCGCCCGCTTCCGTTCACCAGCTTGTCCATTTGTCTTGGTAGTTCGGTCTCTGAAAAAATGCACAAAGTGAGTAAATAAAGATATCATGAACAATCATCCATCAATTTTGAGCGGAAATAAGGTTTCATTCGAGTAGAATTTTCCATAAACAACGTGCACCAAAGGTAACGTTATCGACAATAGAACACGCCCGTCTCGCATGAATAACAACGCCATCAGAGGCAAACCACATGAGACCTGAGCCACCATGCGATCAAATAAGCATGCGAGAGTACCTGTAGCAGGAAGAGTAGCTCCAGTATCAATAATCCAAGGTAGTAGAATCCGCCCGTCGTATGAGTATTATCCAAAGGTGTATTAGAGGAACTTCGTACCAAGAAGACTCGTAGGTTTGTTCCGTTGATCCGAGGAAAGGGGCGGAACCCTCCCGATCTTGCTTGACAGCCCAGGGATCTTTAATCGGCCTAACGCCCGCAACTGCCGGACTACAGCCCGACAAATGGCGTGCAGCGCTTATCTGAACCGGGCATGTGGCCCCACAGTCCCAACCCGAACCCGCGTCTATTAGCCGTGCCCGGGCCTACCAAAGCTAGCATCCGTAACATCTCCATGGCAGGCACCTCGAAAAAAGGAATAGATCTATACCAGTAGGATCGATGGTGTTAAATCGCCCGTTGCACCCAAACCTTCTTGACGCTGCAGCGCCTCCAGAAATGCACTTAGTCACGGGCTTCGCCTTAAAACCATTAATAAAGCGACTTTCAGGGAAATAAGGAGAATGGACTTTGACCATTTCATCGTAATTGAAACACAGAAAGCAATTCTTGGAAGTAATATGTAATACTGAGTAAATCTTGATTCTTTGAGATAATAGGGAAGTTCTATCATGAAGATGATTTTTAAGGAGTGGAACCATACGCTACATTAGCGGCGATGGCGTCGCCGGAATGAAGTCGACGGCCGTGAAGATGAAAAAAGAAAAAAATGATTTAGGATGCTTGACAAATTTACCATGTAAAAATAATGATTTCTTGTATAAAATAATAGGTTTGATGCGATATACCTGAAATAGGCCCAATGGGCCTCTATCTGAACTCTTGGGTGAATAATACAAGCGTTGGAGGTTGAAATCACGGTCCACAGGAAGGTCGAGGGACTTTGGCAAGTCGAACTCCTCACGACTCCACTCGTAGAAAGATCGCGACATGGGTCGGGAGAAGGAACTCCCGACCATGTCCCGACAATGTTCCAACAAAAAGTAACCATAATGCACATAATTAGCCTCATTGATTTATGATTGATGATACTCACACAATAAGCGCTCCTATTATACCCGCTTAAATATTATTAGATACCATACAGTCATGCAGTAATTGTGATGCATATTTTAATAGTGTATTTTTATAAAATTAAAATGACAACTAAATTATTCAATAAATTAAATTACACTGTCAACAAACTTAATAGATAAACTATGGATATAAATGTACTAGTACATGTTCTTGATAATATACTACATTTTTTATTAAATTCAGAATCATAATATCAACCATTTACTATTTTCTTCATTATGATGTTTCTAATGCTGCTTGATATATATACAATTATTTTTTGTTAATTGCAAACAAAAATGAAAAGCTTTTTAATTTAATTTACTCTCATGAGAGGAAAAGAGAAAAACCAGTAGTATTTTTCGTTTTGTTGCACGCTCCATCAAAGAAAGAATCTTTCAGTTTATTACTCCCTCCAATTCAAAATAATTGTTTTTCTCACATACCGAGATAAATCTTTAATCTTCAATTAATCTTTAATTATATTTTTAAAAATTATATTATTTAAAAAATTAATATTATGAAAGTATTTTGAAAGACGTCCAATTATATAAATTTTATATTTTAAAATAAATAATTAATAATTGATGGTGAAAGTTGTTCAAAAGCCGAATCAACGACGATTATTTTGGATTGGAGGAGTAGTAATTAAAAAAGTAGAGTAATACTCCTTGATCACAAGTGTCGCTTTTGTGCTTTTGTTATCTGCTCTTGAGCTTTGTTAATTGGATATTTTGTTTGTATTGTATAATCTTGATAAGCTATATCAATATAAACTAGATTTCAAACTATTTTCATTGATATATTTTTTATAAAATATACAATACAAATAAATGTATTTAAGGTCGAAATTTGAAAGTTATAGCCCATAAAAAAAAAGTGGGCAATCTTTGGAGGGGTATCTTACTAATAGGTGTGATAATATTTCTGTGTAGATGGACTCATATATGTTAATATATTTATTAGCTTGATTGATTTAGTTTTCATTTTAATTTTGTAAAAAGAAAGCACAAAAATATGAATGCAATATATATCATTAATTAATAAGATGGTGGATATAAGAACCTGATAGGGGCATAATTAGGAGTAGATGATTCGGATCCTGATTGCTAATTAATAGATGAGGTAGACTAATAATATTTAAGGGGCACAATAGGAACATAATTAGGGTAGACGATTCGAACCCTTGATTGACTAGGCTGTCTTTTCAACTTCCTAAATCATCTATATTTTCTTAATCAATAATGAAATTTGGAGTCATTAGTAATTTTATACTCAGTATTTGTATTTATGTAAGTTGTCAAGTTGTTCAATAGAGAAGTGTGTAATCATTCATACCCATGCTGCCTATATATATAGCAAACACGCCTGCAATTAGCCGCACTGATTAGTGTATAAAATCCCTCAACCGTTGAAATAAATTCTTATGTGATTATTATTGCAAACTTTGGCTATAAGGACTGGTGACATTAGAATAAATAGGCGTTTTGGTAAGCTTTTTTTAGGTCACAAAAAACATTTTAGAAACCCCTATATTTATGAACAATGGCAATATTAAATGGTCTATAAGTAAAGAATTACACCGTGTAGTCAGTATAATAATTGACGAGGCTAATTTTGTTTAGCTAATTATTTTTCAATTCAAATGAAAACCACTTAGTCAACAATAACTAATAGGAGGGAGTACAAATATACATGGTATTAATCATCTTTGTACTCTTGAAGTATCAAAATCATCTTTAAAAAGTTGTTCATTTTTATTTAAATACTCCGTAACATGTTAAATGAGATAAACTAGGCAATACAGATAAAAACAATGTAAGGACTCAATAAAGAAACATCTAAACATATTGCCCCGAAATGCATTGGCCACAACGTGAAACGGAAAGAAGCCTTTGGTTTTATATGAAAGAAGAAAAGAGAGGACATATAAAGAATTCATGTGGGGTTAACGACATTGTGGTGTGATGCTTCGTTTTAGATTAAGGAGAAACTATATAGGTGATACGGCAAAAAATAGTGTCTCAATTCATAACATACCAATTATATAATTTTGCTTATTTAAATGGTCAACTACTCTATCGTTTTTATAATAGATCGTTAAGTGTGTATAAACTGGCACATGAATTGAGACGAATAAACTCACACCAATAAATTAGGCATGTTTGTGTTTTTGTTGTGGTATTAATGTAATGTTATGTTACTAATCGTTCCCCACCTGCAAAGATTCCAAGGTGGGGGGCTGGGTGACTAAGCAAGGAGAGAGATGAAGAGTACATTCCAAGGAATATGCTGTTGTGTGTCAAAAGTGCAATCTATGGAGCTTCCGAGCCTGCACTTTCCGTATAGCGTCAAAACTGCAATGCCTAAGCGCCACATTCCTTTTTATTCGTCGCTTTGTGCGTCAATCCATGCGACAATACCAACTACACAAATTATAGATGCCTTTAGCCCTTTACCATTCAATACATTAAGGTGGGATCTCGTGTTCGGATTATTTGTTACATTCTATATATACACTTATCTCTCCTAATCATAGTCTCGTATTTGATGGTCGGTTAGTTTTACATTTTTTGTTACATGCATTCAAAGCAAATGTATTGTTTATAGGTTGAAAATTAATGGATGAGAATCAAACAATTTGAACCGATCTAACCGGCAAACAAACCAATCAGGGTTGTAGGATGTTTTTTATTAGGTTTGATTGGTGTCTGTTTTAAAATTTTCTAAAGCAATCATTTTTTTGATTTGTTTATGTTTTGATTTTCAAAAATTGAT
Source organism: Lithospermum erythrorhizon (assembly GCA_019722365.1). Taxonomy (NCBI): domain Eukaryota; kingdom Viridiplantae; phylum Streptophyta; class Magnoliopsida; order Boraginales; family Boraginaceae; genus Lithospermum; species Lithospermum erythrorhizon. The sequence goes on along the minus strand of JADFUC010000036.1, from coordinate 163,712 downwards.
ATATAACCTAACTAACGATGTGATAAACGGAGTATAAAAGGAATATTCCCAAACATATACAATACATTGTAATGAAAATTTAAAGTGAAAAAGCTAGTTGTTTATTTAATTGAAGTGACCTAAACATATTTCAATTGTTCCACTGAACGATCACAATTGTTAATCTGCATATAAATATATAATTATAAGTACTGTCCCATTGAATATAATGTATGTATATGATCTGCAAAATTGTATTTATCTTTTAAAAGTGCTCGGTATTGAAAGAAAAATAATAATTATTAGTTGATGACAATTTCTAAGTCTGGCATTGAGATGTTAAATATATATTGATACAACAGACAACTGGTGTTGGAGTGGTCTATCAAATGAATTTTCAAAACTGTGAAAACTTTGTTCTGAAACTGAACATAACTTCTTATATATTTTGATATTATTTAAATCATCATTCATCATAAAAAAAATCAGAGGCCCAAAAAAGACAACATGAACCAAATTAAACCGAGCCTAAACCGACAAACAATGAACAACCAAGTTTGAAACAACATTTATTTGAAATGTTCAAAACATCCAAGCCGAACCATTTGCACCCCTTAATATTGGGTAAAAGACGCATTCCATCACACACATCTTTCAATTTTTATTCTTTTTTATCATGTCATCTATTTTTCCGCTGGTACACCAATCCGATGCCTCCCCACGTGCCTATAATTTGGACATTTTAAGCGTATTTTCGTGATTGAAAAGAAGTGACATCCATAGACCATAGTAAATGTCCCTAGATTTAATATTCCGCTCCAACTCAATAAAACTTTTACTATACTCCGTAAAAGGCATAGTATGCACCAAGGACTATACATGTTAAGATTCACAATTCCACCATGTTTACAAAAGTAAAAGTCCATAGTTATAAATGTATGCAATAATAGTAACTATGCCCCAGCACTATACTGAAACCAACCACATAAATGCAAAATGTTTCTCCTCCAGTCACCACCAAAGGTAGTTATCCTTCCTTTCCTGGCGCTTGCAAACGATATAGCATCTCTAACACGACGTAATCCGGTATCTCTAAGGTAAAAGCTTATGCTCGTGCACCTCCATTTATGATAAGGAATTCTCTATTCTGAACAAGCATTCCTTCCTCAGAGGTGAATCTGTGAAGATGGCTCGGATGAAGTCTTTCACCTGCAAATGAACATATAGCCCTCAAGCCTATTGTTAATATCTTTTCGAGTTCAAGAACATCACAGGATTGTAATATGCCAGAAAAGCAAGCACGTTAGGCCCTTCTTTGTTCTCGTGTATTAGGTTAACTGCTAGGTCAACCTTATATAAGTGTTGGTACTCAGTCAAATCATATAAATTTAATACAGGTTGGTCATGCAGGGGAATACTTGAGATTCAGAGGACTCGTTGAAACACGGACTTCAATATCTACATAATTACCAAACCCCTTTAGATGTATTTCTCTTCACATTTAATTCGGTGAATCATATAAGACCAGAGAAAAAATTGCAACTCCGTTTGGATTATTACATACCTCTGATAGAGTAAAACCACAACTGACCAATTCACCACTTTCCCAAGATGCAGTGATGGACTTCAAAGGCATGTCTAACAGATCTGGGCAGGTTGTAGGCAATAAACAAGAAACACATTATGATGGACCAAAAAACATTTCAATAATAAAACAAAAATTGTAACCATTCTCTACCTGCCAATTTGCGCAACTTTTGCAATGATGGCAAGGGAATAGGATCCAGATGGAGCTCTCCCACTTTTGATTTGCTTCTCTTGTTGTTGGCCAATAGGGAATCCAACAAAGGTGACGAATTCTCCAAAAGTAATAGGATCAAATTTCGAAGCTGAAATTAATCAAGACTTATTAGCTAAGATAATATTAGTTCAGTTCAATATTCCACAAGCTGTCGAGAGCCCTACCTGCAGTGTTTCTTCGGCGGCCATATCATCGAGGAGGAGAATGTCTTTAGAAATTTTAGAGAAAACTGATTCGAGAACCAAACTCATACTCTTTTCATATGTTGAAGGTAACAAGAGAGGCTCCCAGATCATACGCACTTTCTCAAGTATGAAAATAACCTAGTCAAGGAAACTACAAAATTTAATCGGCAAGGAAAACCAGAAAGAGAACAAAGCAGATACACAAATAGGAGAATGCACCCTTTCCTTCTTTATTTCCTTTAGTTGATAGTTAAATGGTTAAATGGAGGACTACTCTTGGTGATACCTGATCGATACTAAACTTAGCAGATTCATACTGCTTAATCCGGTGGGTATTTTGAAATCCATCAGCACCATCGATAGCCTAATAACAGGGTAACCATAGGACGATTCTACTTAGTTAGAAGAAAATTATTATGAAAACACACCAAATACATGATTGTTACATCAACTCATACCATTGTTAAGTTATACAAAACAAGCTGAATCTCTCTCTGAAATATTTGCTCTCCGAGCATCTGCAGTCTTGGACTCAAATCAATAAAAACGGCATGCTCTTTAACTTTGTTTGGAAAACCAGACCGATACTGTAAAGATCGTCAGCTATTAGTATATTTAACATCAACATGGATAAGTAAAGAGTATTGGATGGTGATGCTCTCTTTTTCTTTTCTTTTTAATCTCTTGACTACGAAATAGAATGCAACAGCTAGGTTCTTTTTATATGAAGACTGCTCATAGTAAATTATTATTCAGTCCTGCACTCAATCACATGAATCATAGTCAACAGAATTAAGAAGCAAGGTAAAGATTAATACCTCAAATGCAAGTCCAATGACCTCTGTAGAAAGATAAAGACAGTCGTTGTGAATGAGCACAGCAGCCTGATTTACGGATTCAAGCTGCCTCTCTAGCTTCAAATTTATGAAGAGAATTATATAATTAAAACCATACCCATCATAAACATCATTATCTTATCTCTATTGAGAAGTAACAGGTAACAACACTAGCCATTCTGTGCAAGGGAAGGCAAACAAACAATGTATCCAGTTGATGATACCTATAAACACCAACCTTTACAGGTATGACAGCTTCATAAAGAAGAAGAGCATCTCTAGCAGCATGATAAAACTCTATTCCCACTCTTGGTGAAGACACACACACATCCTGAATTCGCAACACCATCATAAAATGCATATTAAGTAAGAAGTAAACACAGAACACCCTTTAGTATAGAATCTACAATCAGCTATTGAGCAAGCCAAGTACACAGATCCAAATTAACATACTTGGGAGATCTAAAGCCCTTACAGTGCATTCTATAACCAAGCGATATGCTGCACAAAATATTAATGTCAAGTAGCTATTTTACTTTCCAGTCAAGAACATGCATCACAGAAGTTGAGATTAATGCACTCGATTTCCGATAATGTTCTATTTTGTAGCCTGTAACAATGCCATATGGTGCAACAACTGCTACTAGAAACTGAACAAACTATCCATCTTGCAATTTGAAAAAACAAAACTACAAATGATCAAATTGCTCATGAAATGTTATAGAAGAAGGTCGACAAACAAGAGGGATTAAATACTTAGATTTGACATCATGCATGATCTTGTATCCATTAAATATTACGAAGAAAGAAAAACCATGCCACCAGTAGCAGATAAGGTACTTGCTTCATCATTCTTACCTTAAGGGTTTGATGAACCAACTCCATCAAATTTCTAGCAGCTCCAGAGATGATACACTTTTCAGATGTAAAAAGCAAGTCAACCGTATGAGAATGTATAACTGCTTCATTTGATTCGGACCTTCTCATAAATTGCTGCAGAAAAAACTTGTATCAGTATCCAAAAGTCACATATCTTCACACCTTTGAGAACTTCAGGGAAAGCTTACTTGAGGAATATTAAACTCGGACTGAAGAAGCAATTCTCTTGCTTTTGTTAGAATTTCCACCTTCTTTCTTGAAGCAAAGTGCACCTCAACATTGTCAGCAAATATACTGAGTCTTTGATCTTTGCTGTCAGATGAAATGAACACCAAATCCTTCAGTTCACTCTCAAATTCAGAAGAAAGCTTCACAGTCTTTTGAAAATCAGCTAGTTTAGATGCGTCATTAGGGATAATCTGAAACCAGAAGCCACAATTTGCATAAAGTAATTAATTGTTATGAAGACATATTGAAATATACTAAGAATATCCCATGTTTTGACAGAAGTTGGAAGCTAATAAATATATTCCATTAAATTTATTCAGTTCAATCTCATCAAGATTTAATTGTTTAGTGATTGGAAAGGAGCCTAATAATTTCAAAGGCTAGACTACGGTCTGAATCAGACTACAGACACAGACATACGTTGTTTGCCAACATTTGGCTAAAAGCGCATTCTATATGTGAATACATCTTCACAAAAAGCATGTATAAAGAGACCGACCACGGCCCTTGCAATGTTTCATGGAGAAAATAACAAAAAGCCTCTTCATAGGCATCAGTTTGAGATAAGGGCGAGATTAACATGAAGGAAAATAATTAGTATATATATTTACCTTAGCTCCAGTCAGTGGGACCATATTTAGAACCGTTTCACTGATTTTTTCAGGATATTCGTCCATTTCATCAGTTGTGGAGACAGTAGCCTGGCCATTTACTATTGGAGTTATGATGTACTTAATCATCATATCCGCTATCTTCGCAAGACCATAATCCAAGACCCCTACTGCCTGATCCAAAGTTATAGTAAGAACACAACAACAAAATGTACTTCAAGTGACCTAGTCTTTTAAATCTAAATACTCAGTAAACATCAAGATACTTTTCTAAGACCAAACATGAAGTATATACATACTGAGTCTATGACAAGAGTAAATGGCATACAAATACATTTGGGCATACGGAATCACATAAATATTCAAGCCTACAAAAGTTCCATCACAATCAGGAAATCAATTCATTACCCAAAATGAGTACATGAAACATTCAAGGATAGTTCAAACTCACATCCATTGCTTCCAAAACAGTAGGAAGCTTGACGAGATCTGCATCAGTACATTTTAGCCAGTACTTAACAGAAACAAAAGCATCTTCCTGGTTGAAGCGCACTGCATCTTCCATGAACTTCACAAGAGTATTTTGTATCTACATACACAATTCCACGCCGTCAATAAAAACTAGATCATACAACAGTTTATCTTCAAATGTAACAGTTCTCAGTTTTTACTTGGGACTTGGGAGGACACATCGTTTCTCTATTCTATTTCATTGAATTTGGTCACTTCCAAAAAGTGAAAATTTTCTGTTTTGACACTCCACCCTTCAAAACCTTTAATATTGTCCATCCATCATTACATACTTGTACAGGTTACACTCACATTAAAATGTACGTTAAAATCCTAGGACATTCTTCATTTCGTTGAGGAGTCAATGAGACTATCCAAAATGCAATGGAACTAATGAATCAATAGTCATATAAGTTCAAAACTCGCCTTATCTTCTTTCACATAATCACATTACCTCTACTCTTAGCAAACCACAATCCTACCACCATACCAAATTACGCAAGTAATCGCAGCTAATCCATGGCTAAGCATACTACGACTAACTTGAACTAATTTCAAATGTCAACAGTTGAATATCTTTGTAATTTCAAATTCTCAAAAGTAATTAAAAAGTCACAACCTTTTTACCAAATTACGCAAGTATCACTAGCTAATCCACGGCTAAGCACTATTGGCAGTAACTCGAACTACAACCACTAAACCATCACATTAACAATTAAATACAAGTCCTAGTTTCACAGTCTTTCCAATTTCAAATTCTCATAATAATTAAAAACTCATGACTAAAACATAAAAAAACGAATTGCAACCTTTGATTACCTCTTCAAAGCATCGAGACCACTCCTCTTGCAACAACGCATACACCAACGGCTCCCTCCCATCACTTTTCTCCTCTTCACCACCTTCGTCTCCGCCATGCCACAACGCTTCCTTCAAATCCCGCAACAACTCCGCCGCCTCCTTAACACTCCCACCCCCAACACCCTCCATCACATCACCCAACCCCCGACTCAATTCCAACACCACTCCCACCAACTCCAACACCTCTGTCTTCACCTATTAGTAAGGATAAACAGGATTTATTTGCACATGACCTGCTTTTGACAACATTATTTGAGTAATTAAAACATAATATTGATATACCCAAATCGTTTAAAGTAAATAATGGAGTAAATAACCTTGAGGGCCTTGCGTTTGGCGACGGAGTGATCGATAAGGGGTTGGAGGGTGGAGTCGAGGGGGGTGTTGGATAGAAGAGAGAGGAGGTGGGTGTGGAGAAGGGAGGAGCGAGAGAGGAGGTGGGTGGATTGGGAGAAGAGGGAGGAGAAGTGGGGGTGGTGGGTGGTTAGGTAGGTGTGGACGTTGGATTTTATGCGGAGGGAGTGGTGTTCGAGTCGGCTGATTAGGCGACGGAGGTCGGCTGCGGAGACCGGGCTTGTTGGATCCGAGTCTGCTAGGAGGACGTCCATTTGGGCTACGCTCATCTCCTTCAATTCTACTCCTTATTAAAATGTATTTTCCTTTCACATTTAAATTCACTTTAATGTTAGGCTTGATTGTAAAATCGAATATAAAAATTTCGGACAATCAATTTCATACCATTATTTGCAACCGTTTTTTTTTCGGGAGTCTTCAACTTTTGACACCTCCTTCTCTACTTGTATGAAAAAAAATTTGCCGATTTTCTATCTAAGATATGTGCTTAAGTGATTTATTTCGCCCAGGTATGTTAGAAAGGTGTTTGTCGGGGCCTTAGAAGTTGGCATTGATATCAAACAAGCACAATATCAAGTAAAGATAATGAAGGAAATGTCATGAGCTTGGTGATTTTACAATGCCAAAATATGAGTATGGTGAGATAGAAGAAGAAATCGATCATACAAAGTTTCAAAGTGAAGAATTGTGATGAAGAAGAAGATCGTCCATACACCGGTCATGAAAGGACCAAGAAGAAAAGTTCACGAAGAGTCAAGATCGGAAGGAGGCGAGTCTTGGATGCAAGCCGAGATTAGGTAAAAGTTATGAAGCAGATCTTTGCACTTTCTTTCTTTCATGATCTTGATTGAAGTTCTTATTTGGAATCACCAAATCATTTTTGACTAAAAGATCTTAACCCGTTTCTAATATTTACAGAATGTTTGTCAAAGAAGATATTTTGAAAATCTTAATGTGTGTATAAAAGCTGGGGTTTGAATTCATTTATTAAAGAGGTTTGAGGTTTTCAAGCGCTTTTTGAATCGTCAAAATAGGAGTTATAGCAGGCGGAAATGCGATTTTAAGTTTACGCAAAAAAGCTGTTTCATCGAGGCCGGGTCTGATGGGGGTCTCGATAGGGGGGTTCTCGATGACACAAACATTTCTTGTTTCTCTGTTTAGACCCCATTGAACCCCAGCTTCTCGATAAAGGTCTGCGATGGAGTGTCAAAATAGCGTTTTGTCCGTTTTAACTCCATTTTCTGTCCTTTAAATACCAAATCTTCCAAACTCTTCCCCGACTTTTTCCAAACAATTCTAAATATTTTATACTCATTTATCATCTTTAAAACACCAAATCTCTGAGCATATTACTTAATTGTGATTAATCAAAGATAGTGAGTTTAGTTTGTGCTTATACTTTGAAATGAGAAATGGGAAACAAAGAGCATTCAAGATGTTTGATGAAATGCTCAAATGGAAAGTTCAAGAGCTTCAAAGTCTCATCTACTCGACAAAGAGGTTGAAACGAGCGATGTATTATCTCTTCGATGTAAGGAGTTATAAATTGTGCCAAAATTGTAATCTGTGTAGCTCATTGAGGAGCATTTAGATTGAGATAAAACAACAATCTCTATTCTATAAATAGATGTCCGTTAAAGTTAGGTTGTTCTTCATACTAGAGGCTTGAGGGTCCGAGGTGTTGTGAGGCTTACTCAAGCTAGGAATCGGGGAGATTGCCATAGTGTTGAGGCTAGTGCTCAAGCAATAGGACATAGAGTGCTCGAGGTAGTGGAGTTGCATCTCCGACTTGATTGGGTTGAAATCCTAGGTTGAGGCTTGGGTTCTAACGAGGGAGTTAGGTGAAATCATAGGGTGATTCCTTGGATTCTTGAGTGGTGTATTAACGAAGTTATAAGCTAAAAGTTGTAAGTTGGTTTGGGTTTCACCAACATTTGAAGAAAGCATCTAGTGGATTCTAGTGAAAGCTGGGTGAGGAGCCTTGGAGCCGGGGATGTAGATTAGCCGAACCTCGTGAAAATGCACGTGTCAATTTACTCTTCTTTCCCTACTCTTACTTTATTGCACATATTATATATATATGCTAGAATTGCTAGGATTCGATTATATGCTAGTTATCTGACTTTATTGAATATTATTAGGCATATAATTGAATTATTGTGTTAAATTGATATGTCAAGTTTAATCGAGCTAAAATAGAATATCCTATGTTGATCTTAATTGATATTCATGATTAGGATAGTTTGATTTGATCGATGAACTTAATTGTTATATTCATGATCAAATCATAATAGTAAACTTGCTGCTCATGAATATCTTAAACTCACCTAGTATATCTATGTATTGAATTGTGGTATGTTGTAGATTGCTAGGATTGATCGATAGTCATGAATGGACTTAATCGTATTATCGTGAATGAGCTTAATGTTAATATTGATCAAAATGAGTTTTGGATGTTTTTATTACACATAATGATTGCTAGATCATTTTATTGTTTCATTTTTATCTAGCATTCATTTGAGGTGTTAATACTACTTTAGTCTATTCCGCATTTGTTTACAAATTGCTAAATCGTATTAACGGTGAAACTTAATTAAAAGTTTGTATAAGTTAAGCGATTGACGACCTCTTGAGTCACTTGTCGCCCCCCTCTAAGGGCGTCATGTAGGCTAACAGGAGAGTAATTATCGGAGGCGGGTCTCACATTGAGTCTAACAACTCGTGAAATCGTTCCTAAGCGTATAACGACTAAATGCGATTGTTGCTAACATGATTATATGTTTATTTGATGTTAGAATCATGTTTAGGTGAATGTGATATATGATACATGTGTTTGATATGTTTATAATGCTTTGACATGTACACAATTCACACCACACAAACAATTGATTTATATGCTTGGTTGTGGTTAAAATGGACATTTGGCGTTTGAGTTCCGCCAAAATGTATTTGAACTAAAATTGTATTTTTAGGACTCAAATACTAACCCAACGGACCCAAAAAGAATTGGGTACCATGTTCTTAAGTTGATTAATGATTAGGTTGGTAAATGATTGCTTGAAGATGTGATCATAGAGCGATCAAGGAATTATGGTTGGATCACAGCATGCCTCGGATGGATGGCCAAAGATGAGGTTCAAAGTTGGTATATTTAAATCGTTGGTTATTTTTAAGAGTTATATGTTCTTATATTTGCGAGTGCTTAAATTTGTTAATTCATGTACTTTATGAATTGATTGTCTATTTTTTTTAGACATGACTTTAATGCAAAATATGAACATATGTGAGTTAACTTGATTATTGAGTTGTATGAATTGGTCGAGGAAGCAAACTGTGTTTCAAAAATGATTGAAATATTTTCTTCTTTACATTATGCTTATTGTATGACAACTCGATTATGTGCAAAAACGTTTTCAAAAACTCACTAAAAAAAGATTCATGAAATTGAATCTTAAATTTATATATGTTAATATATTTCATGAATCTTTGTCTACCTTGATTGACATGTCGGTTTGTTTGGCTTTTAATGCATGTTCATAATTTAAAATGCCTACATGTCATATGAAAAATGAGCAATGTGCCTAAAATGTGAAAATCAAGATTCCATGTGCCGATTGTAATATCTAATCGAGTCTTGATGTTTGATATGCTCATTCCCGAGTCATTCGCCCATTATGTTAAATTGCATTATTCTAAATGTGTTAAGATGAATCACTTATGCCTTAATTGATATTCTTAAATGTGATCATCATGAATAGAAATGAAATATGTTATGTTTTTATGTATAAAAAATATATTTCATAAAACTTAGGGAGTTTTATAATGTGATTAGTGATTGAAATAGGGCCTAATTGTGATATGCGTCCACTAATCCAAAGGATCCAAATTGGATACACCTATACTCCACTTGAGCTTAAATGTGTGGGTCTATGATGGACTATGAAAGTGTGATGATGGCTTGGACAACGTGAGACTCAAATGTGAAAAGCCAGATAAACCTTGAAGGCGAAACCCACAATTATCTTGTGAGCTGAAACAACTTGATGCACAAAAGAAAAAATGGAATGCAAATCGGGTGATTTCTTTTCTAATGCTTTTTGCGCTTCAGTATTAATAAGGCTCGGATGACCTTTGTGTAGTGCTTAGTTGTTCGGATGATCTTGTGTATGTCTTTGTGGGTAAACAGGATGGCGGCTAGGGGACATAAATTGTTCATATGTGCTTAACTTGAGGATATTTGACTTTGTAAGCGACTTATCATTTTCAAATAGCTTGTGATTTGGACAATTAGATTGTATGTGTGTGTTTTATAAATCTTAAACTTGATATACTCTTTGTTTTAAACAACGGCAGCTTATCTTGCACATATATCTTAAAATGAGTCTTTTGATAAACCTACTTGAACTTAGTGATTATTGCTTATAGAGGTTTATCATGTGATTGCTTCATCCCTTCGTTTTAATTGTATTTTCTTTTAACCAAGAAGAAATTCCACGTACAAACTTTTCAAGGACACGGTGAAGAGATCACATGGGGTGGTCGCGAAGGGGTTGAGTCTTGGACATGAGGTTTAACCTCTTTTCGTTTCATTTTGACGATGCTACACAAATGACGAGAATTAAATTCGAGACAATTGGGGGGATGCTATCTTGGATCAACAGAGGTCAAATCCCAATATGTTGTAAATAAAGAGAGAACATAGAACCGGGAGGAACCGTGACACGTGAGGGGGTAACAACGGTTCCACGAAGGATATGCCATCGGACATCATGAGACACTCGTAAACTTTGGAAATTTGAGAGAGAAGTGCCAATTAAGAGGCAAATGGCGGGTAAGGGTTGAAGGCGAGGAAACACCACTAAGATAGGTGCGTCGGGGAAGGGCGACTAAAAGACTGCGGGAAGAAAAAACCCAATGATACATGGTGGTTGAGTGGAGGAGAGGGCCCGATCCGCCAAGAAGCCGATTGTAGAGAGGTTAGTAACTTAGAGTGGGATACTACAGGAAGATGCCTGCAATGTAGAGGGAGACCACACGCTGTGTAAGGGGGGTAGCAACGACCCAGAGACACTAAAAAATCTTTCTCAAAGGGTGGAGGTAGCCGACCCAAATCGGCCCCAAATTATTAGATGAGGCTTATTTCATGGAATTACTAGGATGTGGAAACTCCACGACAATTCGAACTTCTTGAAGGAAACTTTTTCTCCTTGATCTCGGACGTTGTTGTTTTATTAGAGACTAAAAATCAAGAAAAAAAAAGTAAAAAAAAATTCTCGTAGTATAAGTTTCAATTTTTGTTTTATTGTTAATCTGATTGGTGTGTCCGGAGGTATGGTGGTAATGTGGAATCGAGAGAATGATGTACATGTTGAATTGTACTTAGAAAGGTATGTTGGTTTGAATTTTAATGATAATGGAAAAAGGTTCTGGAGAGGTCTGTTCATTTATGCAAGTTGTGATGAAAACATGAGACAATCACAATTTGAGAAGATTCGCAAGTTGGTTCCAGAGAATAACAGTGAATGGTCTTTGGTGGTGACTTGATGATATGCTGATGTGAAAGAAGAAGCTAGGTCGTGAGAAAGCGGCGAACATGCAATGTTTAGAGATTTAGTTAAGGCGTAGGCTTGTTGGATATTGGCTTTGTTGGGCCTTACATTCATATGGTGTAGCAGGCGGCAGTCTTGAAACAATTAGTCGGCTAGATAAATGTCTTTGAAACCAGCGGCTTGGTGCTTCCAATTTCTTAAGGTTGTATGCTACATCTTCACATAATAGGGAGTAGTGCGAGAAGTCGGACAAAATAGGGGGAGGGAGCAAAATAGTCATTTCACACACACAAATGACACTATTTGGGTGTTTGTATAACGACTTCGAGGGGTGGGGTGGGGTGTTAAGGAAAAGGTTTGGATATTTTAGTCACATGCTTTGGTCCACATGCTTTTAGTGTTAGGGACAAAATAGTCATTTTCTTGTAACTCAATGTGTATTTTAAAGGGTAATATAGTATTTTCACCAATGAAAATTAATTGTATGGGAGTTAGGGGTGCCTAGACTTTAAAATAGTTTAGGGAGTGACGGGAAATAGTTGAGGTGTAATAACCGTTACGAAAAAAAAAAAAAAATTGAGTAATTTTTCGGTCGGCGGTGGGAATCAGGGATAGTATAAATAATTTCGATGATAGTATTATTTAAGTAAAATTTTTGGCGCCGAATTACATTTATAATTTAGTAGTGTTGGTCATGGAAGAATTTTATCTTTGAAATCAGTCGAATGGTCAATCTGATCGGTCGGTTGTAGTATATTCGGTTTTGAGAAATTTTAAAGTTTTAATCGTATAATGATATTGTTGGGGATTAAGTTAAAATTTATGTTGGAGTTGTGTTGTTAAGCAGGGAGCGAAAAATTAAACCGAAACCCGAGCGAGAAAGCGGCAGTCTTGAGATATTTTGTCTGGACGAAGTTCTTTTATACTTATCCTTTAGCTTGTCATCATCCACAAAAATCTTCTTCTTCTTTTCGTGGGTGGCGAACTCCCTCTTGTTTTCCTCGAGGAAAATTTGTGATTCTTTTCCAAATTTGTGACTTTGGTCCTAAAATTTTAGGAGAATTCCCAGGAGTCATTCTCTACGTTTGGGTAAGAAAGTTCGAATCTTTTTGGAGTATTTCTTGAGTTGAGGATGTTGACTTTTTTAGAATTTCGATTGACTTTGAGCTTTGATGTTTATTATGTTATAGAATTGTCATTTAAGCTTAGATTATCGTATAACAGTTGATAATTATCGATTTATGGGGTTGAAAATGTTGAGGATTATAGTTGACTTTTGTTGACTTTTTCTAAATGGTGTTTAAATGATAGAAGTGTACTCTTGGACTTTATTTAGGATTGTTTTGAGGTGTAAGTTATGATTTTGACGTGAGTAGAGGATGTTCGGATATTATGAGTTTTGTAAGTTGGATAGTGAATTGGTTGAGATTAAGATGGTTAGAAAATGTGATGATTTAGTTGTTAATATATCGGAATGTTGGTCTTTGAAGAACTAGTAGTGGAGACTCGATCATTAATAGGAAATGTTGCGAACTTAAGTTGGAATAAGGTTGTAGGGAAACTTTTGTTGGGTTATTTTGGGGGTATCGGTATGAGATTATATATATAGGTAGAATGCTATATTATTAGTTGTGCTATAAGTAGTAATTGTTATTTCGGGTGTTTTTCGTTAGGCGGAGCGTGAGAAAGCTGGCTTGGATCGGTGGGCGAGACGTTTCGTATTGCGAACCGAGGTGAGTACTTATCTCACGTGTATTACGCATGTCTTAGCAAATGGTATTACTTTGTCCTTGTAATATAATTATGTGCAAAAGTGTATGCGAGGTCTTTGTAATATAATTATGTGTGAATGGTGTATATGTCACTTTGTGATATGATTACGTGGGAGCAGTATACATGTAATGGTTATGCGATTATGTGTGAGCCTAATATGATTATGTGATTACGATGCGGCGGCATTGATGGGTGGTTTGAGTTAAGTGATGGCTTGAACTCCCAACTTATATTTACGTGATATGGCCTTGTCGTAACTTGTGGTATTTATGTAGCCTTGGCACTGTGATATTGTAGCGTAGGTTGTGATTGTTGATTCTTGATTGTGTGATGTATTAGTTGTATGCTTTGCTATTGTTGGAAGTAAAAAAGTAGTTGGTTATGAGAGGTGTTGGGTGGAGTTATGTATGATTTTGAGGTGACTTGAGTATTAGGATATGACCTATGGTTAGGATTACCGGGGTTGGGTGGCTCTCACTTCCTTGCGAGGATATGTGGCAGCTATTATTTTATACTACGGTATAGCGTGCGGTTTGTATACTTGGTATAAGAAGCGGTATGACTCTCTTTTTGATACAGCTTTGTTGTGTGCATTGTGTTAGCCATACTCACGGTATAGCGTGCGGTTGGCCTTATCTTACGGTATAAGAGCGGTGTAAGTCTTTGTCCTTTGTTGTGTGCATTGTCGATGTGGCCCATACTACGGTATAGCGTGCGGTTTGGCCTTATCTTGGTATAAAGAAGCGGTATGACTCTCTTTTGTTCGGCTTTCAGCTGTGTGCGTTGTCGGTGTGGCCACATACTACGGTATAGCGTGCGGTTTGGCCTTATCTTCTGCGGTATAAGGCGGTGTGAGTCTTTGATCCTTTCTTTGTGTGCATTGTTGATGTACATACTGCGGTATAGCGTGCGGTGTGGCCTTATGCCGGTATAAGAGCCGGTGTTTATTAGCGATTGATCCATTCACGGAGGTAGGCAGTTGAGTATATCTTGGCATTAGAGGTTGGTATACTTGTAGGGATATGAGAGATAGAGGTGATGGCTAGATTTACGATCGATGTTGAGTCTCACAGCAGTTTCATTTGGGTGATTGTGTGCTTATCGGAACCGTCCATTATATATTAAATGTGTTATGTCGAGACCGTAGCGGAATTATGTTGTATGACTTTGCAGGTAATCCACAGCATACATGTATTTGATTCATATTTGACTCACGATGTCTATTCCACCGATCTTGTTGTTGTCTTTGTGTGATCTTCGATGGTTGTACTTCACTTTCAGACGTTAGCCTTGTCGGCAACTATTTTGTATTCAGGATACGGTATTTACTTTCAGTTGTAGCTTTGCCGGCATTACTGTCTTTTTGGTAGATATGTTATATATATAATAATATATAATAAGTGGTTAATGGATGAGATACCTTTTGAATGAGAACATTAGGTACAGAAATTATAAACCGAAGTTTATCTTGTCATCGATGATGTTGATATTTTATATATATGGTGGGCTTGGATTCAGACTAACAGAATATAAGTCTTGATCTAACTTCACAATGACGATACCATTGAGGTAAATAAGTTCGTATACTAAATGGAGAAATTTGGGAAGATAAATAAATACTTGCAGGTTATAAAATTTAAGATATATTGCTCAGTCATATTAAAATTGCATATATTTGGAAGATCTTATGAGGAACATTAGTTGTCATAGGAGGAGTATGATTGTAAATTGGGAGTAGTACTTTAAAATTATTTAAAGATAAGTGATTGGGTTGTATAAGCATGAGTTATGAGAGGTTAAGATATGTGTTTAAGTTATTTATTGATAATTTGAGGTGTATATTATATTGGGAATTAGCTATACTTGGAAAGATAACATTTGAGAAATCACCTTGATTAGGTGTCTTTGGCTTGTGAGTAAGTTGTTGACGTGGTGTGGGTTATCGGTGTTGGTTAGAAAGCCAGTAGGAAAGTTTTATTTTTGTGGCGAGTAACCTATAAAATGTGCCTTGGAGTATATAGTCTAGCAGGGGAGGAATCTAAATTATTAACATTCGTGCGATCGAGGTAGGTTAAAAACTACGTGATATTTATTTTGTTTCGAACTTGTTGACTCACTTATTTTAAGCATAGGCGGGCGTTCGTACAGGTTGTTGAATAGGCGAGATGCATTGACCAGTAAACTTGCGTACCCAGCGAAGATGGCGTGGTGGCTTGAAGACCTCAGCGATCATGCTTTTATCTTCTTGAAGTTTACATTTGTATGTAATATTATTATTATTTCGAGTTGTATAACAAATTGTTTGATGTGTATTTATATTACTTGATTTTTCAATGTTGTTGTACTATTAGTTGAATTACCTTTAGATAGACGAGATTATATTATTTTATTTATGATGTAAAAGAAATCATTTTTATTATTGTCAATCGTTGGTGGCTACGATTATCTGAGGTTGATGGCAGTCGCCTGTCATTTAGTAGTCGTCTGAAGTCTTGACAACTAAAAAATAATCACGTAATCGCAAACCTTAAGCTTAATAGTAAGCTTTATCGCCGCTAAGCCTTACTTTTTATGATATTCTATCGTTTGATAAAAAAAAAATCATCTTCTCTAAGTAAACTTGTCATTGATTCATTTATTCAAATAATTATGGGCTACTGTTAAATCCCTTCTCAACCAATTCTACAAACTTCATTAATCTTTCTTAGCTATAAGATTTGAATAATCTTCCACAATCTTAAGGTACACTTTCGATATGCCTATTTTCAAATTTCAAAACAAATAGTACAAGTTTTATTTAATCCATTTTTTATTACTTTTCAGCATAGCTTCGTAATTCAATTATTTCATTGTTTTGGATATTATTAATTTTTAAATTGATTAGATGTCTAATCAATCAAGTAGCAGCAGCAACGAAAACAAAATTGATATTGAGGAGATTTCAGAATTTAGAAGAGAGGTAATAATTTTAGCTTAATTTCATATTGTTAAAAAATATTTACTCATATTTAATAATTTATTAATTTTCTAATAATATACGAAGTATAGTGTTTGCTGTTTTCTTTTTGAATTTTGAATTTTGAATGTTTTATACTCCCTACTACTTTTTTAATCACAAAAATAATTCATGTTTTGATTTTGATGGTTGAATTTTTAGATTTTACGCTCAACTATATATGTTCTATATGCTACTCTTACGCGTTTTCCTATATGGAGCGGGAACTTTGAACATTAATTACTAATTAATTATTATTTTAATAAATATAAAATTTACATCATTAATGTTATTTTCTTATAATTTTGAATATATAGTTTAAGAATAATTGATGGTAAAAGTTATGCAAAAACGTCAAATAAGAAAACAAAACAGAGGGAGTATTTCTTGAAAATATATCAATGAATGGTGTTTTCAATGTACTAAACTAGTGATATGATACTTTTGATTACAATTAAATGTGTTTTATGTGTCGATGAAGGTCTCAAACTTTATTAAGTTTCACAACCAAATATTAATCTGATTGAATGAATCGAAAAGTGACTAACTTTTGGCCGATGATTGAGTAATTAGTTCCAATGCAGCGATGCATGTATATGTGAGAAAAAAGATAAACAATTTGAATCGATAACTAACCAAGAAGAAGCTTGTTGTAAGCGAAGAGATGCTTCTACTTGTCGTCTTTTGTAAAGAGCGAGAAAATTGCAGCTTAATGGTGATATATATGTGAATGCAGTT
Organism: Lithospermum erythrorhizon; assembly: GCA_019722365.1. Classification (NCBI taxonomy): domain Eukaryota; kingdom Viridiplantae; phylum Streptophyta; class Magnoliopsida; order Boraginales; family Boraginaceae; genus Lithospermum; species Lithospermum erythrorhizon. The sequence continues at coordinate 146,413 of JADFUC010000036.1, read as the reverse complement.
TGCTGGGAATTGGTTCGATTCTAAGTTATATAACTCTGTGATAAACATATTTATCGTTTATTAGGGAACTAGTTTCGGAAATGTTTATGTGGTAGCTATGTTTCAAAATTTATCCTGAGGAGCAGATGTTTAGATATTTCTGATCACTATTCTTACGAAAATTCTTATATTTGTCTTGTTCATTCTTATGTAGCTACGCAAAGAAAAAGATATGTTGAAAGATTCTCAGTCTCAGAGTTTTGAACTAATCCGGGTATGCTCGAACTCTACCCTCTTTAACAATATTTGATCAATCAATTTTACTTTACGGTCACCTCAAACTTGCATATCCTCTTTCATGGTATGTTGTTACTTGTGATGAAAGCTGTCAATGAATATTTGAAACAACCCACATAAAATCAAACACTTTATGTAGGGCTTGGAGATGCATGTAAAGACATTATCTGAGTCACGCATAGAAGACAAAAGACGTATCCTAGAGTTGGAGAGAGAGCTAAAGAACTGTATTCAAGAAATAGGTGAGGATTTTAGGCGCTATTGAAATTTAGCCATTTAATGGCTACTATGTGGTAAATAATGGATGCTGGTTCTGAGTTCTGACTCATTTTGTTTGATGTTCAGTTGTACATGTATTATTGTAAAGGGTTATTTTCCAAAGCGGTCAAACAATTTGGTTCCTCTTTTAAATAAGATTATGATTAGGCCTTGAATGGAGAACACTGTAAGATCATTTGGAGTTTTTAATGGATCTGATAGAAACAATGTAGGAAATGTTGCAATCTTCGTTACAGTCAAGGGATTAGTTGGAAATAGAGAACATCGAATGGCCTAGTGGTTAGGAGGCCTTCCAGTGACTTAGAGGTCCTGGTTCGATTCTCATTGTAAGGGGGCGGTGGGTCGGTTTTTAAAATTAAAAAAAAAAAGGGATTAGTTGGAAATAGATATCCTTTTATGAATGCCAGAAAGTATGGGAGAACGCTGCTCAACCCGTTCCATCTGCTGTAAAGAATAAGCCTTAAGCCTTATGCTAAAGTGTTCCCTCTTTCCATTGGTTATGTTAATCCCTACCTTCTTTCTGAAATCAGTCATTTGAAATACTAGGCTGTAAGGGCATTTTCAAATGAGGAACTATGGTTTTAAAAATCTCTCATTTGAGTTGGTTATATTGCATGCGGCAATGATGCTAAGGATTTCGACCATCACTTAAAGACATAAACTTTAGATTTTTCCTTCTAGTTTTGGGTGGGTCATAATGCATTGAAAGAGCTTTGAAACTGATGGAGAATTCTTTTTTGTTGCACCTGAGTCTAACTGTTAAATATGAGCCATTTAATATACAATAACATTGCTTCCTAATTATATACTATGGTCACTAAGGAACATCATATGGTTTGGTTATTTATAATTGTTTATTATTCAATTAGTCATTCTTGCAGTTTCTCTTGATTGACTAGAGATAGTTACTATGTTAGGCTCATGTTGTTTCAACTCCTCACAGATTACCTACAAGATCAAGTTAATACAAGAAATACTGAGGTGTACAACCTTCAGCTCAAACTAGCAGATATAGAAAATATGGGAGAGGAAATAGTGGCGCTAAGGGAACAAGTAAAGAGATCCGACTTTGAGAAACTAGTCTTTATTAATGAACTAGAGAAGAAAGATGGAGAGCTAAACGGTTCATTGCGATGCATACAGAAATTAGAGGAGTCAATTTCATCCATTGGACTAGAGTATCAGTGTGAATTAGAAAGCTTGAAGCTAGATTTAATGGCTTTAGAGCAAAATTCTTTTGAAGCAAACAAAACTCGGGAAGTAACTCAAGAAAATGCAAGGATGAGTGAGTTAATTAAAAACCTGGAGCTTCAAATTCACGAGGCAGAGAAGGTTATTGAGTGCTTACATACAGAAAATAAATATTTCATGGAAAGAATTGAATCACCTGTAATAAAAGTATTTTACAAAAAGGTTAAAGAGTTAATGGTGGAACTTGAAACTTCTGAAATTAATGAAGAAGTATTATACAGAAAGGTCAAAGAAAGTTTACATGACTGGCAGAATGGAGCTGTCTGGTACTCAAATGAATTAGCGGAAGATAGAAGGTACTTTCTGTCATTATGACCTCTACTCTGTCTTAAATATTCCTGATGTCTAAAATGCGACTTTATGTTGCACTCCACAACTTAGATCTTGCAGCAATGCTTTGGTTCCAGCACTTCCCAAGATGGTCGGTCCTGGAGAATTAAATGCAGATTTGAAGGACCAGTTGGATAGAATGTCATCTCAAATACATGATTATGAACTTCTTGTAAGTCAGCTCAAGGTAGGTCTATGCAACTACTGTATCTGGATTTGTCTGCATGTTGACAAATAAGATAATGGGATGTGTGTTAGTCATCATACGTGATTACTTGAACACCAGCTATTCTTATTTATGAGTGTGCTATTACATAAAATGTGAGTAACAATAATTTCAGGAAGAGCTCAAACGGGAAAAAATAAAAGCAAAGGACAACACTGATGATTTAGCTCAAGAAATGGCTGAATTAAGGTATCATATGACAGAATTACTTGAAGAAGAGCACAAGCGTCGTGCTTGTGTTGAACAAGTGGCTTTACAGAGAATAGCTGAGTTGGAGGCGCAGGTAAATATTTTAGATTTGATGGGGTTTTCAGTTCTGGTACTACAACATCTGATTCGCTGTCTTGTGTGTTTCCCTGTGTGAAAAGCTTGGAAGGGAAGAGGCCCGTAGTCAAGAGAAGAAACTCATAAAGCAATAGAGGTGCTCACGAATCATGATAAATGAATAGAATTGAAGTTTCGCCATATGACAGGTACCTTTAGACATGATTTCTACTCCGTATTTGATTATATCTTATATGTAGATTACATGAATTTTGTTGGAGACTCACTATAATCCATGTTTTTAGTAAATTTGAAAAATCTGTCATTTTTATCTAGATTATCCTTACCGCTTCCAATCATGTTCCACTTGTTTTGTTCATCTTGGAAGTTATTGATTATGAGTGAGAAATAATTTGTGACTTTGTGGTGCATTAATAGTTTACAATTCTGAGACTTGATTTATATATAATCATATAACTTGGCAGCCTCCTTTGTTATCATGTACTTTACTATCCCCGATCAACAGGCCTAATCTTCTTCAAAGGCATTGACGCAAATTGAAAACAGGCCATCGGGCTTGTTGAGGTAATATAAGAAGTTCTATATATATATATATATATATATATATATATATATAAATAATCAATGATGCAGATAACAAGTAGGAAATGAATATGCGGAGATATAAAAAACGAATGCAAAATAAAATATTTTTAAACAAAACATGAATATGCGGAGATATAGAAAACGAATACAAAATAAAATATTTTTAAACAAAACATATATGAAATAATGATGTTTGGAACTTACAATATTATTGAGATTCAGAAACTGGAATTTGGATACAATGTTTGGCGGTTTATCTTTAGAAAATTTTGGGCTGGCTAGAAGTTGTTTTTTTTATTTGCCTCTCTTTCGGTCTACAACCATACCATTTTATAGATGGAAATCGGTCATACAATTTTAGAAATAAAGAGAGCGATAATCAATCACAGTTTGACCTTTCTTTGTGAAATTGACTTTTGTAGTGAATCGCTATTTGCTTTTGTCCTGCTTTTTCGTTGAAAGATTCCTTGGTTGATTTATGATTTTGTCGGCCAATTCCTTCGTCATGCTTATTTTTGTTGTGTATTGTCAATTGCTTATTTTCTTTTGTATTTTTTCTTCCATTAATTTTTCCTAATCATTTCGGTATTACTTGTTATCTATTAATTTGTTCCATAGGTGGCAGGTTAAAGAACAAGTCAGTCTGTCTTTGGAAAATTGTACTTGTAAGAGTACAAGATATATCATATCTTGAGAATATATCATATCTTGATGTAGTTTTCCATTCATTCCTCCAAAAAGAAGGTGATGCAGATGATTTTTTTTTTAAGTGTAGATATCACTTTTTTGGTTTATTTATATTTGTGAGAATATGCCACTCTTGATCGTCCTCGTTTCGAAAACGTCATCCTCTTACCTTGAGGTTGGCGGCTTGTGTGAAATTCGGCGTTATGTCTTCTATAGGTGATGGAGTGCCTTTAGGATTTGATCTATGATAAGTTTAGTCATTTTATGCGAGTTGTCGTTAGGCGGGGGCCGTCTGGCAATATTTTGGGCAAATAATGTGTTTGAAGGGAGTTGATCTTTTGGATCTAATTTTGGATTGTGCTGGAATATCGTATTCCATACATTATTTTTCACAATCGAACTTTGAATCTTCGATAAGTCGGGTACATTTTACTACTTTCTTGTATGTAAATCAATTTTCCAACCAAATACTCAAGGAAGAAACGGGAACAGAAGGAGAATAGAGGTGGGGATTTTCTCTTCTTCTGGAATTTTTAATTGATTTGAAAAACTTTGGAATGACTCATATGCTTGCTTTGATAGTATCTTAAGGACTGGGCCAAGATTCTTCCACCATTGTACGAGCTAATTTGGAATGTATTTTGGATCAAACTTTGTGAAGTATATAAGCCACGAGTGGCTCATATTTCTCGTTTGGACGTAGAATGTATTATACCAAGCTTGTTGGTAATCCCAATAGTTGAAATAGAGGTAGTTAGATTTTCCGTCTCTATATCTGAATCCTATAGGGAATTCTCAATTTTGTGATAGGTTTGAACCTCATTGTTGAGAGTTTAAAATTTTTAATATTTTGCAGTAGAAAATCCTGGGACGGTATGGTCATTTAGTAAAAAATTATGAGTTATTTCAACTGAGTGAGTCTCAATCAAGATATTCTCATAATATTTCTTATTTTAAAGTCCCAAGGTTTAAACCCATGCAGAACATTTTTAAAAGTGTTTGAATAGGATTTGAGGTAAAGTATGGTGGTTCAACTGCAATAACATTTTTAAAGGAGGTTCAAACACTTTTACCCCAAATCCTATTCAAACACTTTTAAAAATGTTCTCTGGTATGTGGTTTAAACCTTGGGACTTTTCAAAAATAAGAGAATATTATGAGAATATCTTGATTGAAGAGGCTGGCTCAGTTGAAATAACTTCATAATTTTTTTACTAAATGAAGCCATACGATAAAGGATTTTCTGCGCAAAATATTAAAAATTTTAAACTCTCGACAATGAGGTTAAAACTTATCACAAAATTGAGAATTCCTTTTAAAGTTCGAGATGTAAGAGATGGAAAAACCTAGCGCCTACATTTCGCTATTAGGATTGCAACCTTGACTTGAACAACACGTCGAGCAGAAATATAGGTCACTCGTAGCTTATATACTTTACAAGTTTACGATCAAAAGACATTTAAATTAGTTCGTCTGATGGTGGAAGAATTTGGCGTGCTGGAATCTTGCAAAGCAGTATATGTCATTCGAAATTTTCAAATCAATTCAAAATTCTAGAAAGAAGAAAATTCCCGCCTCTATTCTCCTTACATTTCCCCACGTTCTTTGTTCCTTGAGTATTTGGTTGAAATTGATTCGCATCTGAAAAGTGTGCAGGACTTATTAGAAGTTGGCTCGTGGTGGAAAAAATACAATGTATAGAATACGATATCTCCAACCTGATCAAAATTGGATAAAAAAAATCAACTTATGGCATTATTTTTTGCCCGAAAATATGTTGCAGTGCACTTTGTGACCTAGACAAAAATGACTATAAAGCTTTATCATAGATCCAAATCTAAACGGACCTATACTTTTATAGAAGCCAACGTCAACTTTAGCACAAGTCGCCAACCTTGCAGAAGAGGATGACGTTTTCGAAAATGAGGACGACTGTTATGGTATATTCTCACAAATATAAATAAACCAAAAAAGTGATATCTACACTTAAAAAAAAAAATCACCTGCGTCACCTTTTTTTTTGGAGGAATGAATGGAAACTACATCGGAGTAGAGTATATTCTGGTATGATATATCTTGTACTCTTACAAGTATAATTTTCAAAAACGAGCAGCTGGGCGCTGCCACTATGGTGAAATGCTCTATAACAACGATACCAAATGATTGGGAAAAGAGCCAATGGAAAATATGTTAAATTGGCGTGCTGGCGGCAAAGGCCATGGTGGTGAATTGAGCGACAAATAAGCGACAAAGAATCTTCGGCCGGCGATGGACAAAGCTAAATAATGTATCCTTCTAAGCATCGACTTTCTGCGGCAAGGTAAAAACAGTGATGATTGTGCCCTCTTTATTTGTAAGTGTGATCTTTGTGACTTCCCGTAAAGGAGGGTTAGAAATTGATGAGGCAAACAAATTTTTTTGAATGCGGCCTGCAACACAAAACCGCCACCTCAGCTGATGTCCAAATTCGGTTTACAGATACCGACTGTATTGTGGTGAGCTCTCGATTATTCTTGTATGTTTTGGGCAAAAATATTTTATTTTTGTGACCAGATTTCTCTTCGCGTATTCATGTTTTTCGTTTAAAATGTTACATTACATTGGATTTTTATATCTCGCATGTTCATTCCTGCCATTATACCTCATCGATGATATTATATGCCTAATATATATATATATAGAACCTTATATTACCTCAACAATGGAAAAAATACAAAGAAAATATGCTAAATTGGCGTTACCTGACCAAAGACATGATGAAGTGGTGGGCTGGCCGACAAAATCATAAATCCCGACCAAGGGTAGCCGGCCAAAGTAGGGACAAAAGCAAATAGTGTACCCACTATAAAAGTAACCTTGAACAGCTGTAGTGATTGATTATTGTCCCTTTTTATTCTAAAAAATTATTATAATGATCTGACTTTCCATCTATAAAGGAGTGTTAGAGAACCTTTTTATTTCTAAAAATTGTATAATAGTCGACATCATAAAAGGGTGTTAGAGAGGCTGAGTAGAAGACAAAAAATTTTAGATCTTCTAGCAGCCAAAAATTCTCTTTTTGGCTTAAAAGCGAGCGCTGAAACATTGTTTCACAAATTAGGTTTAGAATCTAAATAATATTGTAAGTTGACATCGTCTTTCATATATGTGTTGTTTAAAATATTTTATTTTGCATTCGTTTTCTATATCTCCATATATTCATATTTTGTTTAAAAATATTTTATTTTTACGTCGTTTTCTATATCTCCACTTTCATTTCCTACTTCTTATACATTATTGATTTTTTGCACCCTTTGATTTTGGGAATCGGTGTATATATATATGTATATAATAAAAAGTTCAATTGATATCCGTCATTATATTATTGATTGGTCATCGGCCCATCACTTAGTTTCTTTGCTGAATCATATATTATGAGGAACCATTTTCCAAAGTCTGCCTGAAGTAATAAGTTCCTTAATTTGACCATAGGAATACATTTGTGTTGGAAATGTTTCTTAGCGATAAGATCCTGAGTATCGTTTTGCAGTTCCGACTAGCTTTCATTTTATGGACGACTCGTTTAATGTAACAATTTGTTGCAGGTGCGAGCTTCCAGAACATCTTTTTCCTCGTCTGGAGCTTTAAGAGTAAATATTCCATTGTTTCCACTTTCCATGTGAGAGTCACTGCATAAGTTTGAAAATGAGTTGTTTTGTGTGCATAACTGAGCGTCTGAGACGTTAATGTAAATCTTTTACAAATCACATTTTCAATTATATGAAAGCTTTTGCTATACATGAACCGGGTCAAGTGAGCAATTTTTACACATTTGCAAGGTTGTGAGACACTTGAGTATGTCTGTAAACAATTCGAACCCTACCGAATCACAAGAGTCGGCTCGAATAGAAGGATTCGAGGTTTGGTTCGAGGTTCGAGCAAATTAGAAAAATGTCCGAGGTTCAATTCGAAGTTCGACAGGAACATTCGAATTTTAATGATAGACTATGAAGAAAAAATATATAAATTTATGTGGTTCATGCCAAACTTCGAATCGAATCGAGCTTTTTAAGTTATTTTTACATACCTACACTTGAGATTGAGATTGTCTCTCTGTTTTCATCCGCAAGCAAAATTAATCCTGTTGTAAGATTACCTAATTTTAGTAGAAAACAAAAATAATGAAAGGTGAGTTATTGATTGGATGATTTATATATCAATTTGTTTTGTATTGTTACTCAAAGTTTATGTGATACTCAGTATTTCTTAGATATTGATTGGTAATCTAACGAAAAATAAAATTTTGGTTTTGAAAAGGTTGACTTACATTTTGAACTCTTATCTAAAACAACAAATAAATCGTGTTTCAACCCAAACTCAACCCATGAATCATTTGGACAATTAGCCCAGTCGGTTTTTGATTCGAGTCAAGATTTCGGAATATCCAAACTCAACGCAATAATTATTTGGATTATAGCAGTCGAACTTACGGCGGAAGCAGTTGATGTGGCTAGAGCAGGGAAGGATTCGAAGTTCAAAAGGAATATTTGAATTTTAATGATAAAATATATACTGTAAAGAAAATATATAAATTATGCAGTTCGAGACTAAGTAAACCTTCTGCTTGATTTGATAAACCTCAAAAAATAGAGTTCATGCCCAGATTATAGGCTCAGGAGGGGACAACATTATACACACTGTAACAGTAAAGAAGAGGGGATGAAATGAGAGTCCCTCTACAAACACACTGAAACAGTGTTAAAAAATATATATAAAATAGCTATTTTTTTCCTAAATAAAACTTTCTCAAACACTACCCTTAAAAAAACACTATTTCTATGTAATTTTAGCAGCTATAATTGAACGAGTGTCCATCAAAGTAGTACAAAATATGGGAGTTTCAATATAAAAAAAAACAAAAATAGAATTAGATGTATTATAATGAACATTCATAGTGATTTGTGGTGATAGTCCATATCATGAGTTCAATTAACAATGTTATTTAGTTGATGTTACTTAAAAGATTAAGCAAATAAAAATACATGTATCCAAGTAATGTATTGCCTAGTACCTGTAGTTTGAAGATTTCCCAAGACTTTGAGGTTTTGAGATGTAAAAAAAGCGGACATAGCACCTTTTAAATATATTGTTAAATATAACTTTGTATCGTGAGTCATGACCTATTTACGAGAGGTTATTGATTATAACCATTCGGGTCCGAGTGAATAATGGTAACTAATAATGAATCCTACTATATCCTTCTACTATGACTATAGAAGTGAACAAGTTACTCATAAGGATATCCAAGTTGGTAAAATAGGTGATGAACTTATAACTTAAAGGTCATGAGATCGATTTTCCCTAATATTTTTTTGGTCGAATATATTATACTGGACTTATCTAGCATGATTTAAATAACTGAGTGTGATTTAATTGACTGAGGCTATTACATTCAATCGAAAGTCTACCAATAAATAATTAATGGGTAGCGGTTGCAGTTCACCGTTATCGAGCCGGTTTAATTGGACTAGGCAGAGTGAAGCCCCATAAGGCAAAATTCAATAGTAGCGTAGTAATAAAGCTACATATAATTGGGGTTCATATATTATTACAAGTCGCAAAATCCAATAGTCGCATCTGTAATAGAATAGCAGCAACAAAAAAAAAAGAGTAAAACGATGTCGTCTCCGGCAGGTGAAGAAGACAAGAAGCCCAACGCCGATTCCTCCGCTGTTCACATCAACCTCAAAGTCAAAGGCCAGGTCTCTTTTAACCCCTTTTTTTTAATATGCTTATTATAGTCTATTATTAGGGTTAACCCTTTTTATTATAATTCCACCACTAGAGTCTAGTAGTCTAGTCGCCACGAGATATTACTCGGGTATTGCAATAACAACGATCGAATTATTAAAAAGAGAAAAATAAAGGTCGAGGAAAAACAAGAAAACGAAACGTGATATTGATGTTTGTTGTGTGCAGGATGGTAATGAAGTGTTCTTTAGGATCAAGAGGAGCACTCAGTTGAAGAAGCTTATGAACGCTTATTGTGAGCGTCAATCTGTGGAACTCGCCTCCATTGCTTTCTTGTTTGATGGGCGTCGTCTGCGTGCTGAACAAACCCCCGACGAGGTCTATTCCATATTGATATTTATTCTTAGATGTGCGGACTTTGTTGCCCTCGACATGTACATAAAAACAAGTCTTTTTTATTCGTGTGTTGTGAATTTTGCAGCTGGAAATGGAAGATGGTGACGAGATTGATGCAATGTTGCACCAGACTGGAGGAGCGGATGCTGCTTGAGTTACTGATATGCTACCTTCTTAGAAGAGTCGAACTCCAGTTTGGTAATGAAATGATAACCTTGTAGAGGTTTGATGAACAAAACTATCCTTTGTTTTTATCTTTTGTGAAGTTTGAATTGCAGTATGCAAATCTATATATATGTTTGAATATGATTTCTTGTATCAATTTGCACGACTTAAGAATTAGTTGGATTTCTTGCATTTGGCATAATTTAATATCGAAACCTGGAACTTAAGAGAGAACTTCGAAAGGAGTTGAGTGTTCAGTCTGTTTTTCCTTTTCGTATAAACTGGTAGAAGATTACAGCTGCAGCCCTTTTTCCAAATCATCTCAGACTCTCCAGTTTTCAACTACTAGGCTCCTACAATTAATTAAAATAGTTTGCGTGACAATCTCCTATAATGATAGACTACATAACTTTCATTCCTAGCATGACTCCAATGAAGAAAACAAGGACTATGTTACAGGTTGTTGACGACTATCCTAATTCTGGCGAGTCAAAATTAAATTGATGAAATTTTGAAATGTTAGTGTTGGTTGGTAATAGTTACTCTCTTTATACATTATCTCCGCTCTCAAGCGTCGCCTGTATTCACACTTGTCATCTAATCTTCTTGAACATCATTGCGGGTGATTCATCTTCCTGATTTTCTACCTACAAAGTTCAAAGCAACAAAGTTGAAGCATGAAGCAGAATTCGGATATGAAGCATCGTTGAAGGTTGTCACGAATAGAAACAAGTTCATTAATATGAAGCAAACTTGAAACCTTTAGGTGGGACGAACATGGTGAAACGAACTTAGGAATAGCTTCAGGTGTATGTCCTCCAGGCGTGGAATCTGGAGGGCGCGATCTCTTTCTATATATAGACAACCTTCCAACAAACTCGAGTACATGATTATATATGCTGCAAATCACAAGCCCAGAAAGGATGTCACAAACATCATATGAATATTGAGAAATAGTAACAGCAAGGGTATTGCCATATCATGTTTTAAGCTTCCACATATAACAATTGAAGCAAATATACAACAGTTTAAAGCATGTAATAATGTGGAAAGATGAACCTATAAGTGATATGTTTTAAGCCACTTTTTATTGTTGATCACACCAAATCAAGTGATTATGGCATACCTGAGCCTGTGCCTGTTACAAGCAGCGAAAAAGGCGACGAACCCATTAAGAATAGCACGAAGAGCTTTAAAAACCTGGCACAAAATAAATCATCAAACATTCAAATTCTCTACTAATATATACAGGAATATAGTAAACAATAATGCCGCACAACCTGAGAGAACAGATCATTCCAGAGAGAACGCCACATGGAAACCTCGTACGAGTTCACTGTTGATCCGACTTGCGAAACCTGTGAACTTAATCGGAATAGGCCACTCAAACACTTCCGCGTGTATTCAACCGAATCCCACAAGGAAGTGAAGATATAGGTCGCAATGCTAGAAGTTCCAAAAGCAAGGCGGATTGGAGCATACAGAACCCAGAAGATTGGGTATAATATAGAAATTACTGCAAGAGAAAATGTCGAAAGAAACAGTGTTACTTTTCTAATTGATAATGCACCACAAGAACTATTAAAATCATTTCAATTGTCTGCTTGATACTTACCAGTGTTCCACATGAAGGATAGGAGAGACCATATGGGTAACAAGATCGTCTCCAGAAGGTCTCCTATGAGACTGCAAGAGAACTCTATCACTGTCCAGATTGCTGAAATTGAACTCTCTGCAAGTTCCATAAATGCACTCTTAAGAGGATAAATGACATCCAAGAACTCCATTAATGGTCCCAACATTGGCTGTATGATAATTTTAAGAAAAGATCTCACGGTACGAGTTGTCACGAGGAACCACTGGAATTCTTTTTGGAAGTTATGAAGAAATAACATTGTCCCTAAATACCGAATTCTTGTAATCATTTCCCATTTCTCTACCCAATCAAAAAGAGGACCAAACAAACGTGACGCGGTAGCTTTTAGGAGGGGCACATTCTTGTATAAATCATAAAACCCGATGAGGACAGTAACAATTGAAATCAAAACATACAGGGCTCTTGCCAGAGGACACATCCATGGACGATAGATATGGCAAAATCCTGGATAAGACTGGAGGAAGATAACCCAAGATGGAAGTCCTGCTTCTAGTAAGGTGAGTAACCGCAGATTAGACATTATTATATCTTTTAGTTTAAAAGGGAGGTCACGATCCTCAAAGCGAAACAAAATTAAAACATCTTTGTATTGGCTGGATACTATGTCTTCCCATTCGCTATCATAGGATTTTATAGAATGTGCAGGTGATCCAGTACTATCAGAAAGTCCTTCTCCAAAGAACATGTCAGTCTCGGTTTCAGTACTGGTAAATTTTCTTCTTTTGTACGGTCCAACAGGTCGAGATGGTGTCTCTAAAAGGTTTGAGGTACTCTCTTCAGATGATGGATATAATTTTGATCTTTGATTAAGATAAGATGGAGATCCATCCTCAGAACAAATATTGCTACTGCTGTCTCCGTCGTCTTCTGTAGCAATAGTTTTTGGAAATTTTTCTTGAGCTTCAGAGAATACAGATCCTGTATATAGCATATATTAAAGCAGTCATACAAAGCTATGAATATCTCGGAATGAATCAAACAAGGTATTTATTAGAAACAAATGATGAAACAATCGTAGTACCTACAGTCAGGAACATGATATTTTTAAATTTGCAAGCTCAGTTTTATTAAACCAACTGACTAATATTCTTACAAAATCACTGAATCTGATACCCGAAAGTGGAATTCAAAACCTCAGAAAAAGCGCTAGAACAAAAGGAGAAATGAATTTGACGCAACAAGAAAATAAATGCAATCTGTGACTAGCAACATTGCAGTAAAAACCTTACTAATATATATAGACAGAGAAAGGGAGGGATTCAATCAAGATGAAGTGATGTACTTACACATCTAAAACTCAACTATCGTTGCAGTATGAGAATATTGTGATGTTCAAACATCTAAAACTTTATCGTTACAGTATTAGAAGATGACTTTTTCATGTTACAAGCTTAGAATGAAAAAAACAGATCTATAATACATCTAAACCCAACCATCAAAAGTTGCAGTATTAGAAGAATATTTTTTCGTGTTTCAATCTTAGAATGAAGGAGATCTTCACACCACCTTCTTTATCTCATAAAAGGAGATGTTCATTACATGGCAATTAACGGCTACATAAAGCTAAGTGGGCTTCTAAAGTATCTTAAAGTTCCTTTCCACAATATAACACTAAATGGAAACCTGTGGTAGAGTCCAGGTACTCTTTCAAAAGAATCTGCTCATTGAACGTCCCTTGAAACCAAGATGTTAAGCACTTAATAGCTTGCCTAATACTATCAAATTCCCATCTATTCATGACTTTAGCCTCTATGGCGAGCGATGTGTCAGTCTGCACTTCAATTGCAAACATTATAAGCAAATAAATCATGTGTGTCGCAATAATGGATGGAAAAATAATGTCCGACTATAGCAATACCTGAAGCTCATTTAAGTAATTCAACCCCCGGACATCGCTCCACAATATTTCAAAGACTATAAATCCATACAGTGTCTTGTGCAGCTTACTATTAGAAATCAAATTTTTTGTAAGTTTTTTCACAGGTAATAAAGCTCTGTTTCTGGATAAAGTTGCAGCATCTATTAATGAGAACCACTTTTTCATCTCCTCTGATTGACCCGTCTTCAGATTTGTTGTCATTTCAAGCTCTTCTGAAATGTCCGAATCCTTCCGCCTTCTGGTATTTGCAAAGGGAGATAATCTAGACTGTTTCAATCCAGAACCACAACGAAGTCAGGGATATGTCTTCATCAAAATGACGTGGAACAAGTGTACAAATCAATTTAACAAATTAAATTCAATAATATGCAAGTTGCATTAACCTTAGTGATCATCAATTGCCACAAGAGTGTAGGCCGAGAGGCAAGTTCACTCAACCATGGCTGATTGTCAACCAGAATATAGAGCTTCTTGCTTTCAGGAGCCAGGAATACGCTAAGATGTGAAAGATAGGACTGCAGATCTCTAAGGGGACAAAAGGAAGGACAAACAAATTGTTAATTCGCGTATAGAATCAACTAACTATTAGAGGCAATGAATTGGATCGACATTCGGAGCACGAATTGCTTCTAATCAACAAACAAAATTAATCATAATGCCCTCACAAATCAAATAAGTAAAGTTAAAGCTTCAAATAATGGAAAACTAAAAGATACTTCCCATTGCATGTAACAAATACATCAACAACGAAAAAAGTCCAATGTAGTGGTAAAATGCTTCGTTTCGAGTAATCATGGATAAGTGGCAACCACGTGTTGAAGAATAAATAGAAACGAAACGTTTAATGTAATTTACCCAATCTGCAATCCCGTTAAAGGGAAAACGCATCGATCATTGTCTTTGTTACTCATCAAATCCAAACTCTCCTGCATATTTTCTTCTCCACTTTTCAATTCCTCACAACAATCAAGAATCCATTTCACTACCAACAAAATAAAAATAACCAAACTCTCCAATCATTATTACCTAAAACGATGAAGAAATAACCATTTATACAATGCGAGTTAGAATGGATTAAAACACCGCCAAACTTCATAACAAAAAAGCGGCCACGTAATAAAACAAGCCTATGAATATTCATGAGAGATCAAATGTAGAAATTGGTTGCATTCATTTTCGATTTCAAGGATAATGATGATTCATTATATGAGATTATGAATATGTATAATGTACGTATATTTTCAACAGAATATACTGGAGTTGACCGCAATTTATCTGTCATCATTACGATAAGCAATAAGTGATTGGATACAAAATTGTCAAATGGTGATGGTGATGATCATTTTGGGTAGTCTAATTTTTCGAAAAATTTAATTTTATTCTTATTTTTTAAACTATGAATTTAATGCTAAAAATTATGTTATTCGCCCAAATTTTATATTTTTATTTATAAGTATGGTATCAATGTCAGCCTCTCTTATATAAAAATTACGATTAAAGCCCGAATTTCTTAGAAAGTGCTACAAATATGCAGTATGGTTCCCAATTAACGAAAATGTTAAATTTTGATGGAAAAACATAAGTAAGGCTACTTTGTCATCAGTCGGGGGCATTTGGACTACTTTTTAAGGGCATAATATGCAACATAGTACTTATTTAGAATTAAGCTACAAGCTTGATGCTTGCTTATCGAGACTAAATCGATGAATTTGCTTTCGTAGTATCGGTGCGATAGTCAATCGCGGAATGATCGATATCTAAACGCTCCAAAAAGTTATAATCATATAAAGGATTAAATTACAACAATTAAAACAAATAACAATTAGCTTGATACTATAGTAGTTAGGGATGACCATATCGAAAAAAAACCGAATCGCACCGCCCAAATCAAACCGATTTGAAACGAGTGTGTTTGATTTTTTTTTTGAAACCGAAACCAACGAGGTTTGAATAATTTAATGAAATAATTTTGTGGTTTTGCGGTTTTTGCGAACGAATCTCACCGATCATTTATATATAATTTATTTTTAATTTTATTTTATATTTCAAATAAATATTAAATTATTTATAATATATTGATATTTAGATTGGATTAAAGTTTAATATTAAACTTGGATCATGATTTTAATAAAAACATATTTGTATGGCCCATTTAAATTAGACTTGTCCATTGTACGAGTATTAGATTATTAGTTAGTAATTATATGTTAGCTCATTTAGCTTTGTATAGCTTAGATTTTAAAAGTTTTATTGCTTCTTATCTTAAGTTCTTATTTCGTTGTTTAACTTTGTGGTATAGTTAGTGTCAATTTTTTCGAGCCAAATTCTTGATATTAACTTGTTATTTTTTTTTCTTGACAGATAATGAAGAAGAAAGCAAACAAGATTCGAGATTGTGAATGAGTTTTAAGTAGTTGGGTCATTACTTTTTTGAATTTGTCTTCGAATTATGTTTATGTTTGTATTAGATATTAAAAAATTGTGTTGTTTAACTTTTAATACTTATTCGGGTTGTTTTGTATAATCCATATTACATCCGTAAAAAAATCAAATAACGTAGAATCGTACCAAAAGCGATTTGTAAATGTGAAAAAAATCTAGCAAATTTAGAGCCAGAGAAAAAGCAGAAATATGCGGTTTAGTGCGAAAACCGCACCGTTGGCCATCCCTAATAGTGCTAATGAGTTGGGTATGATCACGTATCAGATCACTCTACCGGATAGACATTTTATCGCATCAAGTATTAATACTTTTTCTACTCAAATCTAACTTGTATGTTAGTCAAACTTGAACTTGATTAGAATGCTAGTGAGTGCGTAGTCGAGTCGAATTCCAACATAGTATCCACTCGCTAACAGATTACGTGACAATTTATACATAAAAATATGTATAAAACTACCAATACCATCACCATATCTTCACTTATGTACTTCTTGACTGGATTTAATCTAACAATACCAAGTTTTGGAAAGTTATAACAAAATATTATATTTTGGACATAAAATTGCGTCTTGTTACAATGCTAATTTGTTAGTAGTTCAAGTATATTATTGATGTGAATCAATAATAAGTAACAATTTGAACGCAAAAAACAATAATTCGTTGATTCTACATAGAATAACTGAATTAATGTATGGGTGTCAAGAAAAATAGTTGACTGTGCTTGAAGAGCCAATGGGATGACCGAGTCTCCAAAACAGTATCCGATTGTACTTGATGCCAAGGTTCAATAACAATATATATATGACTATGCTTCAAGTGGAGGTTCAATAATAGTATCCAACAGTCCTTGTAGCCGGGGTTCTAAGTAAACTCGAAGAGTTGTGAGAGGAAAAAAAAGTTGGTTTTCTAAGTATTTATTTCAATAATAATATAAAACTCTAAAATAAAATACTAAAATTCCTGTGTGGGACGAAAAATAAAATAAACTAGCTTTCATCTTCATTCCTAGAACCACCCTTGCGTTGCATCAGGTCTCCCGAGATACGAAATAGTTCAACATTGAATTCGAAGGTACGTCAACCACCACAAAGGTAACCAAATGTTTAACATTGAACACGTCCAACATTTGCTTGTGCGCATGTAGACTAAGACGGTAAGCCTTGGGAATTCACCTTCAAATTTTCATATTTTTTAATCAAACATCTACATGTTCCATTTTGTAATTAATGAAGAATCTCTTGAGAGCCAAGGGTCTGTGGAGTATTGTTGAACGAGGAATCAGTCTACCAGTGGATGAAACCATCTTGAATGTCAATCAAAGAGAGCTTTTAGAAGATGCAAGGACCAAAGATCATCAGGTAAAACATTACTTGTTTCAAGCTTTGGATAGATTTATTTTTGAACAAATTCTGGATCGAAGCACTTCAAAGATAGTGTGGGACTCTCTTAAGAGGAAATGTGGTGGGAATGAGAAGGTTAAGAAATTCTTGAGGAATAGTTTAAGGAGAAAATTTGAATTACTTGAGATGAAGAAAGGAGAGAGTGTCAATGACTATTTTGGTAGAGTTACTTCTATATCTAACAAACTTAAAAGTAATGGAGAACCAATGAATGATTTCAAAATAGTTGAAAAAATTCTGAGAATCTTAGAAGATAAGTTTACCTATACTGTTGTGTCCATTGAGGAGTCACAAAATATAATAACTATGACGGCAGATGATTTGCAAAGCACTCTGACCAATCTTGAGCAAAAACTTCATACGTCTGAAGAGGGAGGAGAATGATCAAGTTTTGCAGGTTGAAGACAAATTTGGTGCAAGATTCAATAGAGTGAAAGGTGAGTACAGAGGAAAGGTGAAGGGTGGAAGAAACAATTCACCTTTCAATAAATCTAAAGTGTAATGTTTCAAGTGCCATAATCTAGCACATGTTCAATATGAATGTCCTACATGGAAAAACAAAGAAGTGCACTATGATATTGTGGAAGAAGAAGATGATGAAGTTGATCTTCTGCTTATGGATGTGGTGGAGGATGGAAGAACAGAACAAAAACACATATGGTACATAGACTCGGGATGCTCCAATTATGTGCAAAGAAGAAACATTGTTTTTAAACCTTGACAAAACCTTCTCTTATTCTGTCAAATTAGAAAACAATGTAAAACTTCTGGTTCAAAGGAAAAGTGATGTGAAGATGAGTTTGAATGGAATCACAAACACCATAAGCAATGTCTATTTTGTTCCTGAACTAAAATCCAACTTGCTTAGTGTAGGACAATTTTTAGACAAATGATTGAGTGTGGTGTTCAAAGAAAACATGTGTACTGTCTTTCATTCCAAGAGAAGGGAGATTTTTAAATCATGAATGAGCCTTAAGAGCATGTACATCTACTCCCCTAAAAGTTATAATAGGAACTTAAAAACTTAAAAATTGATAAAATATTACTTTTTCAGCTCCTTTGAAATACTCAATTTTCATATTTTAGGTGAATAATAGAAAAGTTGCTAAAGTACATACATAAAAAGTTAATTCCTAAAATAAGAAAAATTATGATTAAGAGTGCATTTTAGAGAAAATTTTAGGAGAGCTGATGCACATACTCTAATAAGATGTTTGCACTAACAACTGAGTAAAGGTCCATTGAAAAACAAGAAGAATGTTTACAAACAACTACTATAGAACTACCTATGTTATAGCAGCAAGGTATGGTCACCTAAACTTCAAAGGACTAAGGCTACTACAGGAGAAAGATATGATAATTGGCTTGTCAAAAATTAGGACTCAAGACATCATATGCACAAATTGTTTCAATGGGAAACAAACAAGGAAATCTATTCCAAAACATAGCAACTGGAGGGCCAGCAAGGTGTTAGAATTAATACATTCGGATCTTTGTGGACCAATCACCCCAACATCTAACAACTGCAAGAGATATTTCCTGAGTTTCAATGATGATTTTAGAAAAAAGGGTGGGTGTACCTTTTAAACAACAAATCAGATGCACTAAATTCATTTAAGACATTCATTTAAGATTAAATGCTTAAGGACAGATATAGGAGGAGAATTCAACTCTGATTCTATTAATTATTTTTACAAAGAGCATGGCATCAAGAGACACTTCACAAACGCATACACTCCTCATCAAAATAGAGTTGCTGAAAGAAGAAACAGGACTGTGATGAACATGGTAAAATCACTTCTTTCTACTAAAAATATACCTAATTCTTTATGGACTGAAGCTGTAGTTTGAACATTTTATATGTTAAATAGATGTACTACTATTTCTATTAAAGATGTTACTCCACAGGAGGCTTATAGTGGCATCAAACCATCGATTAAACACTTAAAAGAGTATGGGAAATCATTGCTCATGTGCATGTTCGGAAAGTAAACAGAAGCAAACTTGGCAAAATAATTGCAGTGTGCATGTTTCTTGGTGTAATTGATGGTACTAAAGGGTACATGAGGATGCTATATTTGAAGAAGACAGAGCCTATAAATAGGGAGATGATGATGAAAGTGTACAAGCCTATGATTCATTTTGCTGTTTGTGATTGTTATTGCTTGTTCATATTGCTTGCAAATCTAACATATTGTGCCTTCTAGGAGATAAATATTATAGATAGTGTTGTGAATCATTTTGAGATTGAGTAGATTAGAATTTGTTATTTTGAGAGTAGATATCTTGTACTAGTTATAAGTTTCAATATATAATGACTCAAAAATTTCGGACGTGCGAGATAATTACAATTGTCAATTGACCTCTATTTCGATTTAAGTTTTAGATATTTTTTCAAATAATATTAATTATGGAAAACATTTTAGTTAAAAGTTCAAATTTTCATTGTTTATTCAAACATTTTCAATTATATAACATTGATTTAAAAATATGTTATTTTATTTTCAATTTAGTTAATGAGGTTGATTTAAATTTATTATAACCCCTATGTTTATAAAAATACTTTTTAGTATGTCTGAATTTATCTTGAGTTTCGAGATTTCGCGTGTTCTTTGATGTTTGCAGCATTTATTATTTTTATCGTTTGAAGCCATGTCAAAAACGAAATTTTAAACCATGATCATCTCCACACACCTGAAACCAGAAGGATGACAAGGATCCATTGGGACCTAGGTTGATGTGTGATTTCAGCTACACTCTAATTACACCTTGAATTAAGGCGGAATCTCTTCAACCTCGAAAGAATGATGTAGATTATTAGTCATTAAATTAGTTATTTAATATAATTACAATTATTACTCTTGTTCCAATTTACTTGATAAATTTGAGGTAAAGTATTTTATTAAGGGGTTAGATAATATTACTAATATACGTGAAAAGTACTTTATCAAAAATATTTTAGTTAATCATTGAAGGCAAAATACTTTATTAAGAGATAAAAGTGGAAAAGATCAGGATAAAATTATATTAAAGTCATAAAATTGCATTGAAGTCTTATATGATCAAGTAAATTGGAATGGATGGCTATTATTTTAGGATAATAAACATGAATAGTATTTTAATTAGTTTGCCTTTATGATTTGTTTTGGGCTTATCTGTTAAAGCATTATTTTGTTTCGGTTCTGTTCATTAGGTTTACAAATTTTATTATCTATAGATGTTTCATGTTATTTTGAGGGACGAATAGCTTGTCCTTTAACGTTCTTAATTTTTCTCTTGATCAATTTATTTTGATAATGACTGTTTTGGATATTTCATATATATCGAATTCGGTTAAATTTTGGTAAGCTTGTTTTTTAGGAGTTAGTACTTTATTTTGAGGCGTTTTTAAAACAAAATATTTTCGATATTATAGTCTTTATCTACATTAATATCTTTCGTAATTTAAACTTCTTTATTTTTCTCTTAAACTTCGAATTGTCCTTGTAGCGTCAGAGCCTACCGCACCCCTGCCCTAACCCCTGCTGGTGGGTCTCTATGCACGACCCCCAGCAGGTCCGGCGTCTTCAAAAAATTCGATCTGACCAACTCCGGTGACCAGTGGGGTGTGAACTCCACCATGGCTGCAAAACACAGTGCAATTGGGAGGAAGAAACCAAAATGAAGTCCACACTCACCAATTACCATCCTGGTTTGCCCAGCCAATTTATGGTTCACTTTGAACTCAATACCAGTTTGTTTGCTCAGAGAAAACATATCATCATAACCTTCCCACAAACAAGAATTAAGCTCCAAGGTGAAGTCTTTAAGCCTTTAACAATTGATAAAGCACCAACAACAGATTGAACAGAGAAGCTAAAAGCTTCGAACTTTAACAACTTCTCATTCTAAATATATATATATATATATATATATATATATATATATATATATATAATATAAATGAGTAGGGTTTTTAAGCGTGGCGGGTATCCCAGTTCTGCGTTAATTTAGACATAAAAATGTTTATAAAATCAATAAATGAGTATGGTTTTAGCGGTTAAATAATATTGTAGATTTATGGAGCACGTAATTCTTAGATTATTTAAATATCTCCGAAGTTAACTTTCAAGCGCCAAATCAACTAGAAAATCAATCGAGCGGACAATAAAATCACCTTACAACTCTACTAAGTCCCCAATATCATTGTCCAGCTCGCAGACGTTTCGTTTAGTAGCCCACTCAACCAACCCACAAATTCAGGCCTTTCAAACAAAGAATTAGGGCTTCACACACTCTTTTGCAGTATAAATTCAGCTCCTCCCATGTCTGAATTCATAGTGGTCAAATCATTCAGTTTATTACCTCCTTAAATCTCTTACATGTCTCAATCAGTTTTCCAAAATCCATCCCAAAAAGATTGTCCAGTTTGCTTAATTTATAAATAAATCCACTTTTAAAAATTAATCATAAAGGTTCGATGCCACGTTCCTTGTAGCTGAAATTGCAGTGACCAGTAATGCTATGATTGAACCAATATAAATTTCATGTTTCGCATTTATAGGAACCTTTGGATGATTTTTAATTCATCCATAGAGCCGTTTATTGCGATTACATTTATCTATGTTAAACTTATTTTATTATTTTGTTCTAGCTTAAATTGAAGCCGATGAGGATTAAAAATATCAACATATCTGGAATTACCGTCTGAAATTCAAATTTGATGTGAAATGGCTGCCTGAGGCTTTTATGTAATTAATTATTTATTTGATTTAAAATCATCAATCTAAAGATATGATAAATTTTTTTGTTATTTTTATATAGTCCATAGTATTTTTGATAGATAAGATTATAATAATTCGACTTTAACATTGAAGTCGTGATTTGTCAACCGTTAGATCATTCGATTATTGATGATGATATAAGGAAAGGCTTGTTTCTCAAGAACATTCGCAGTGGCCGCCTAAGAGCTTTCGCCTTTCGCCGGGCTTGAGAGCTTATGCTGTTTTACCTTCCTTGGATGTCTGAGATATCTATTTTCTTTTTTAATTATTTTATTAAATTCACATATTTTACAAATTTTAATAGAAGACTTGTTATGTTTTAGATTGAACTACCTTCTGTCCACCCTCAAATTTTTATCACTTCATTGTTTAATCAATGACAGAATGCGTTGGTACAATTAAGCATGTAAATCAGCATAACCATATCGAACTTTAAAAAATTTGAGTTCAAACGAATCCAAAATTTTTATGTTTGATTCGATTCGTGAAATTCAAAGTTTTCAGGTTAGGTCTTAGTGGTTGTAGGTTTTAACCAAAGTATGATTTTTCTGATAGAATAAAAAGAAAATTAAAAAAAATTACAAATATATATAATTCAAGCTTGGAATTAAAAATTCAACGAAAATTTGATTTTTCATGATAAAATAAAAAGAATTCGGTGGTATCTAGAATTGAGGCTCAAACTCTGTTCCAACTATCTAATTCTTCTTTTTAAATCCCACTTCTTGATTTGAATTTCTTTTACATGACTAAAAGTAATAGATGGTCATATCTATTTGGTTTATGATTTTGCTCTTCAAGAAATTATAATTAATATACTCAATCCAAACATTAACATGTTAGCTCCAGGGAGGTAATCATGATGAGTGTATTCCTCGTTAAATTATGAAATAACATACATCTATGATTTTGCGTATGATGAATGAACTATATTAAAATCATTCTTGGTCATCAGATTAATGGCATTTGAACTTTATTTTATTGTCCATACCATAAATAAATTTGATAAAAGATGTATATAAATTAAACAAGTCCAAAACATTGTCTAACATATGAAAAAAGATATAGTCAAAGATACACCAACACTCTAGTGGTAAAGAAGTATAAGTAACTAAAATAATATATACACTAGTGGGACTACAAAAACATCCTTCGAAAAAGCAAACAGCGCCAAGTCGTTGTTTGTCACTATGTCCATCAGAGAGGTATTGTTTCACGTAATGCTTGAAGAGTCTACACGATAAATAATTATTAATCTCAATATTATATGATGACTTAAATAAAAACATAATTGAAAATTTGTTACTTGCGCATTTGGTGAGTGTAGGGTGGGGGATTGATATCATGAACTTGAATCCCAACATCATGCACCAGATTACTTACCTTAACATGACCATGCCTCCTAAACCGTGGCAAGTAATCTTCGTTAGCCTCCTATGCGTAGCTAACCAAAATCCCCAAAAGAGTAGCATCATACCTCTTGTATCACAATTACAAGATTGGCAAGAAAATAAATCCAATTTCACACGATAATCCAGTGAGTTTTCATACGGAATACGGGAAACATATATGATATTTCTTGTGTAATACATGTGACCTTTCTGATCTCATACAAAGTACATGAAAATATATTATTTTCGTACTCGTATTCTTAGATCTAATTTTTTTAGATAGTGATATCGGTCGGAGTTCGGATAGAACATTAATATATCGATGGAGTTTTAGGGATATAGGATGTGTAGTCGAGCTGGACCGACAACGACAACACCTGAACCGCCTTTATACAACAGAGGCAAACCATAAGCCTTACAAATCTACATATATGGATCTTTCTTTTATTTATTTATAAATAATTCGTAATATTAAGTAAAAAGAAACGTTAAGTAGCCTTCCGGTATTACATGAGCAGAATTACATGAAACGAAATTAAAAGTCTTACGATATGATATGCTTTCAAATTTAAGAAGCAACGACAGTTGTGCTTAGAAAGATCTCGCAATTCTTCTTGTTTCCTTCTTGAAGCACGACTCTCCAATAATACGTACCCAGCAAGAGCTTTGTGATAATTTATCTGTACTTGTGAAAATAAATATAAGTAATGATATAAACCGAATGAAAGGTAAGCTGGATTGTTGAGGAGGAGAGTAGTGAAAATTGCTTATGCTTGGAGTTAGAGAAAATGAAGTAGGGCGTCGTCATCAAAAGTTGCCATTGTCGGAGGCAAAAGAGGAGATCGTTCTTGATGAAGATCTCTAAAAGCCACTGGGGTATCTTGTCATTAGAAATACCAAGATAAATCTTAATATCTCTTTTTTGACAAGATCTATCACATCTGTTGGAAGATAAAGTAAATCTATGGTTGAAAAGGAAAGAGTGTGTCTGTTGAAAATCATCCTACAAGGTAGAAGTCGTGCTAAGAGGCTAAGATTCTTGGAATGTTGAAGTCATTCATGTGCCAACTTAGAGGCTCGCCTAGCTCCACTTAAAGTCCCCTGATCGTCATGTTTAAAAGTGACTTCATTCCTGATAAGCCAACTAATCCAAAAAGTACTACAAAAAAGGAGCTCATAGACGTTTTTATGCGTCCAATTTTTTAAAATTAAAGAGAAAAAGAAGTTTTTTTTTTATATAGAAGTAGATGTCGGTAATATATTCAAACGGACCAAATGTCCCGAATGAAGAAACATTCAAAGAAGAGATGTTGGCTACTCTAATTATTTAATGAACATAGACAATAAAGAGTGTTAATATTAATTTTAATTTACATGCTAAAAGGTCAGTAGTGGGTAATCTATTGAGTAGGAGTTTCCATAGAAATACTTTAATATTTTGGGGGAATGAGAGTTTCCAAATTTTATTCCAGACCTAAGGGGGGATGGATGAAAAGGTGGAAGGGACAATTGTTGTTACAATTCATTTACTAGTTTTAGTTAAATGAAATTACTCAAACTAAGTATTCAATAAATAGTAATTGTAAATTACTAAAATGGAACTCACGATAATATCAGGGGTTATGCCGATTACTAGATCTCGTACGCCAACCCGATATAATAATCGCAATGGTCAATTATATTAAGCGGCTAACATCACGAGCTCGAGAAAATCGCCACATCTATTGGCGTTGAATTTTATTCCGTATATGGAATTAAATGAATTGTTAAATTGGGAGTTGATTGAAATCAACGAGATATCAATCGAGAGTTTTACATTGATAATGTAAATACAAATTGGACATAACGAATCAATTAAATTGCTATTTGATTGATGGTTTAGCGAGGAAGCTTATGAGTGGCTTGTTAAGTTACTTACTCGTTTAGTAATAAGTTAGTTCTTGACTTAACAAGTTAACTATTTATCAAGCGAATCAAGCTATTAGAGCCGAGAAACCAAAGGGACTATATAAGGAGGAAAAGATGAAATGAAAACCTAAGAATTTTTCATTTCGTCTCAACCTAGGCCGCCCCCTCACTCTCTCCCCACTTTTGGTTTTTAGTCAAAGTTTTTTGATTCAAAACTCTTGTCCAATTACTCGAAGATTTATGAAGTCACGTCATGATTGGCCATTCTTGGTGTGGACTAGCTGACATTTCACTTGAGTCTTTGAGTGATTCAACGGAGGATTCGGAGATTGAAAGTTAAATCATTTCATTGCGTTGTAAGTACTCGTATTCATACGTGTATGAATTGCACCCTAATGTTTATCGTAATTAGTTATTATACATTTATTCGATCTTGGTTGCATTTTTTTTATTTTGTTATGAATGAGACTAGCGTAATTTTCAACAAGCTTGTCAATATTTCGGTCGATATCTTGGGGCCAGAGAGAGGGAATTGTAGGCAGCCCGTCGGACAGACAGGATGGATCAATATCTTAGATCTTTGAAGCCAATATTCCTTTTCAGATTTAAGTAAGAGATCGAGTTGATTTCTAAGATTGACATCAGAGGCAATGTTTGATGAATTGGATGGACAGTTTTGAGTAGAGATTAGTCTTTTTTGGATCTTTTGAATTTGGATGAAGATGTTTTCTATTCTGTCATTATTCCACGACTTGATTGCACTCTTGACACGTTTGAGATTGTGGATGAGATAATGAGAAGAAGATTAGGTGGGATGGTTATCGGGAGTCTTATGCAAGAATGCACTATAAGGTGGAAAGTCGGTAAGAAGGTGAAAAGATTTAAGTTTGAAGGGTCTAGAAATGGCAGGGTTATTGATCTTGGTGGAAATAAGTATGGGCCGATGATCCGATCTTTGGATGGGTAGACCTTGACAAGATGAGGAAGGAAAAGCAGCAGACCATTCAAAATTACTCATTGCTCTATCCAGTTTTTCAAAGATATTAATACCACGCCTAATCCCATGCCAAGAGAATTTGCAACCGGTATGAGGGAGATCTTCAAGTCCAAATTCAGAGAGGAAATTGAGTAAATGAATTGATCCTTGAATGGTGCTAGTTGGAGTTGGGTGTTTTTTCGAGTTAAAGAGAACTTGATTGAAATCTCCTCATATGAGAATAGGTGACTGGGAAAGAGGCTTGAGATGATGGGATATATAATTTCATGTTTCTTCTCTTTTTTGTGAGCTGGGATGACCATAAATGCAGGCAAAATATCAAGGGGGGCTGTGTTCCGTAATTATCTAAAAAAGAAAAAGGTGTTTGGAAAGGTGAATGAAATTAGTTTTAATATTAGAGACATATATGAATCTTAAAATAATTGTAATAAACAAATGTAGCATGTTTCTAGTGGATATTGGACTGGAAGGAATGGCTCAACCAATCTTGGTCAAAATCGAATTAGCTAGGCTAGACGAAGAACCCTATATTAGATCTCCGCTTCACTCCTGAGTAGGTTAACAATGAGATATTGCTCGTTAGTTTAGCCCTAAATAACTTAATATAGCTCATTATTATTGGAAATTAAAATATAACTAATACTTGAGGCCCGACAAATGTGTGTCTTAATATAGGACTAATTATTATAATATCATCAAAAGGTTGACGACCGACCAATATTAGTTTTCTAATAGTTCTTACATAGTTCATGGATTTCAAAAGGATTTGGTACTTCATTTAGATATGAAGTTGCAAAATAATGACCATTATTGGTATTAATAATGCCAAACATTACAGCAATGACATAAAAGTGGTTCGATTAAAGTTGGAGTTGCTTAAACTTAAGCTGAATTATCAAAATATATTATCTTGTAGTTGTAGCAAATTATTAATTTAAGCACATCTGATAGAACAGTCAAAATATTATCTTAGAGTTTATTAAATAACCGAGCATTAATTTGCTCAGTATCTTTGTAGTTGATAATTGTAAAAATATATATTAAAAAAGTAACAAAATGCAAAGGTTATTAATTTATGCTTCACATCCATGACAGGCCAGAAAAATATTATCTTAGAGTTCGAGGGCAAAGCGAGAAAGCACATATCACGTTTTAAATTTACATTCAGCGCGTATGTGTGCTTTTGCCGTTCGCCCCATTCAACATGTGGCTCCTGTCAATCAGGCCATTCCGTTTGTTTGACCGTTATCTTTGGTTTTACAGAAATTTGAAATATAATTTTAATTAAATTAAGCTCTAATTCGAATGCAACATAATTTCGTGAAAATTGTCACTTACAAATTAAAATCCTTATATACCCAAATCAAATTTGAAAAGCTCTTTATGCAAATTAGAATACAGATTCTTCAACAAGAAATCAGTAGCATCAGGACCATTAAATCCATCATAAATACCAACAAAAACCCACCCATGTTCTTCAGAAATCACAATATGAACTCTATCCTCCCCAGCTTTCCCTTGAGCCCATTGAACATTCTGACTCCCAAAAGACTCATTTTGACCATCCTCTACATCCGTCCCTCGTTATCATAAATCCAACCCGAACTAAATTTAAAACTCTTTCGGCGCTATTACTTATTACTTATACTGTGTAGTACCACTTGAAAGCAATACCAATATGATCTTTGCTAAAAGGGCTTTGTCTTACTTTCTTGAAACTATTCAAAGTACCCCATTTCTTGCATTTAGGCTTATACCTTTGAAACTGATCAAACTGATTATTCTCCAAAGGACCTGAAACAAAACTCCTCTACATAGGTGGGACACTTAAACCCTCTACCATTAGGCCTGATCCATTACCAGAAACTCCATGAATAGGACCAGACCTTACCAAAGTAATTTAAGAAAAAGATTTGAACTACGGCGAAGCTTTATCACCATTGCCTCATAAGTACTGATATCAAGAAGGGTTATGAAAAGAGGGTGGAGGTGTTGGGCATTTGAATAGAGCGCCGGTGTCACGGAAGGTGGGCTGAGATAGGCGCGGTGTATGCGGAAGTACGAAGTTTGTTAAATAATTGAGTATTAATTTATCGAGTTAAAAAAAAAAGAAAAAAGGAAACAAACAACAATAGCCTTGAAATTTTAATTTAACACTACATCCCATAGTTGGGACGACAAAAAAATATTGTATCTTAGAAATTTATTAAATGATCGAGTATTAATTTATCGAGTTTCGAGTTTCTACTATAGATAATAATTGCAAAAAAAAACCCAAGTGAAGCGCATGTCACTAAAATATTAGATTAGAGAGTTTATTAAATAATCGAGTATTAATTTATTGAATCTTACAAGTGAAAGCGCCAGTCGCTCAAATATCAGATTAGAGAGTTCATTAAATAATAGAATATTAATTTATTGAGTTTAAAAAATAAAAAATCCAGGCACTTGGCTAAGCGTATGACCTGCGTGCACCCCACCCCCACAGACTCTTTATATACTACTCTTTAGATTAGATATGTCCCAAATTATGCTCAAACTGGTGTAGCATTTTCCTTTTTCATTTTTTGTTTGAAAATCATTTCCAAATTATGAAGGCGCAACAAATTTTCACGCCTAGAAATCAGGCCGTGGATACAACTTTCCTTTAATCCACATGCAAAATCCCCTAAACAGTGTAAAAAAGAAGCACGTGTTCACTTAAAAATGCCCCTACTCATATTTCATACTCGTATTTGCATTCATTCAAATAATGCATAACGTCAATCTCTCGCACTTCCAACTTTAAACTGGACAATCAAATTGACACTTAATAGTCAATATCTTCAATCAACTAATAGGCCTTTTTCTTGCTTCATCCTTCTTTTTTGACTAGAATATGAAAACGTTATCACCTTTCTCTGATAAATGGTATTTTTGTAGAAAAGAAAGATGGTGGAATCAGCATAATCGTAGATCATCAGTTGCTCCATTCTTGCTATGCTCAATTATTTTGACTTCTTTGTTCTGTTTGTTGACTCTTTATTCTACATATTATTCTTGTATGGGAACTATTATTCCTCTTGATGATAAACATGTTCTTGATCAGAACAGCACTTTGCTACAACACAATAATGGTAATTTCTGTGCAACCCTTCCTTTTTCACTCTGAATTTTGGTTCAATATTTATTCTTCTTTGCCTTGTTTATATGTTATTATTATCTACATTCTTGAAATTATTGCGAAGTTCACAATGTGTGCAGTGTGCATTCCACCATTTCTAGAAGCGTTGATGCTTCACTAGACCTACTCGGCTACTCCATAGTTTCTCTTAAAATTTTGATATTTTTTACAATTGAAATTGTCATTCTAAAAAATCTATTTTTCAATAGTAAATTAATTATTAGTTTATTGAAAAACCTCCTAATTTAGTTGAGATGGTGGGAGTAATAAAAAAACAAAACATGACTTTTTTATGAGTAACAAAGTATATATGTATTTGCAACATATTTTTAAGAATTAAAATAAATGCGACTTGAATCTTCTAAGATCTTTTTTTTGGCATGTGCTTCAAATTTTGTGATCACCATGAAATTCTTACTTTTAAATCTTGATATTCTTACCATGTGAAATTAAACTTTTGTCAATCTTTACATTCATATTCATTATTTGGATATATTTCATTCGTACTTGCAAATATTTGACAATAGGAAGGTGGACTGAAATGATCATTCCATAAAATTTTGATGATTTCGTCTTATGTAGCCAATGTAGGTAAAGATCAAAGGTGTGACTTGTTTGAGGGGCAATGGATTCCTGACTTGAATGCTACATCATACACTAATTATAGTTGTCAAACAATTCCTGAATCAAAAAATTGTTTCAAGAATGGAAGAGAAGATGTGGATTTTCTAAACTGGAGATGGAAACCTCAAGATTGTGATCTTCCTAAATTTGATCCAAAGAGGTTCATGGAGATTGTTAAAGGCAAGAAGTTGGCCTTCATTGGTGACTCTGTTGCAAGAAATCAAGTAGAGTCACTTCTATGTCTGTTGTCTAAGGTCAGTTAATTTATTTATGCTTTTTATGCAACTAATTCAATGTGTCAAAGTGATATTTTGACTAATGGCCATGTCTTTCTCTTCTTAGAAAAGTACTTAAATTAGCTTAAAATAAGGTTAATAATTTTTACACTATACGATTGATAATGTTACTTCAATTTTAATATAAAAGTGAATGAAAAATAACATAATAATGGAATATCATAATCAAAATATGAAGCGTAAAAAATCATTGACCTAAAATAATTAGTGTACATACTGTGAAACTGTCGAAGACAAACGAGCCTTAATCAAGTCTCCCGTCCACCGTCATACTAAAAGATTCTCAACATTGATTTTCGGTGTCGAAAATTAATAAATTTTATGGAGATGTCGATAAATTAAAATGATCACGTTAATAATTGAGTATTCAAAAAATAATATATTTGATATATTTGTTGGTTTGTCCACCAAATATTATACTACAATGTATGCATATGTTTGAATTGAAAAAAAGAGCGCAATAGCGCGATTCGATCATCGTGTTTGAAAATATTCGTCGTTCGATCGCGCGTGTTTTTAAAATATTTCGTTCGATCATGTCTTGAAAAATTACTGCTTGGTCATTTCGTTAAAAGGGATGTTAAGTTTGACTTTTTGAGCCAAATTGACAGGGGTAAAATTGTCTAATACATATTTTTGAGATAATTTTTTAATTTTATTTATTACATTTTTTGGGAAAAATATTTGGATGAGATTAATTTTAATAAAATATTTGAATAAGAGTAATATTTGGATGCGATACACATTTGCCCCAAAATTTTATTAAGATTAAAAAATTATCTAAAAAATGAGTGTTGGACAATTTTACCGCTTCGTAGCAATAAGCGGATTTTTGGAGTTAAAACATTGGGCCATTGCTTATTCGCTGACTTAGTCATGCTTAATGGTAATTTTTTGTTCGATTAAGTTTTTAGGAGGGAATTCCAGTGGTTGAATTCAAGGATGTCGATGATGGATTAGGACGTGGCGTTTCACAATAGCTTGGCGATGGGTGCTGCGGACAAGATTCCTAGTTGCTGACGAGGAGATAATCACAAATGGAACAAATTCAGGCATTTTCAACTTGCACCTAGACAAAATCAAGATTGAATGGGCTAACAAAATCACCGATATGGATTTTGCTATCATTTCAGATGGTCATTGGTTCTTCAGAAAACTATACTTGTACCATAATGGGGTGGTGACAGGATGTGTATATTGCAATGAGCCAAACATCACGGAGAAAGGCCTTTCCTATGCCATCGGTGAGTCTTTTCGAACAGCTTTTCGATACATAAATAGTTGCAAGGAGTGCAAGAAAGGTGTAACAACATTGTTGAGGACATTTTCGCCACCACATTTTGAACATGGGACGTGGAATGATGGAGGTAGTTGCAATAGAACTAGTCCTCATCATCAGCTTGATGAGAAGTCTATGGAGTATATTTTGGAATTGAGGAATGTTCAATTTCAAGAGGTTGAGAGAGCTAGAATGGAATCATTTGTGAAGAAAAAAGAAGACAAAAGATTTGAGATATTGGATGTTACTAAGGCTATGCTAATGAGGCCTGATGGTCACCCTGGAGCTTTCTGGGGGAATAAGTGGATGAAAGGGTATAATGATTGTGTACATTGGTGCTTACCTGGCCCTGTTGATTTTTGGAATCAATTGTTAATGGCAATTCTTCAGAGGAATTATTGATCTAGGATGATGATATTCAAAGTTACAAGTGGCGATAGCGATGTTCTAATAGAAATACATTTTATTTTCTCATTTAAATTCAGGCTTTTGCTAAAGTTCATTTAAATTTGTAAAAAACTTTACCACAGGCTTGAATATAGATGAAATAACAAGACCAATGGGTTACAAATAATAGTACACAGTACTAAATTTCACATAATAGAGTCAAGAACACATTTACTCTATTGATCCCTTTCCAAATAAATGCAATCATATTATTCTTGAAATGCAAATGATAAGTGCTTCTCACAGGTAATAACAAGTTGATTGAGATTAAGGGATTCGAATGTAGAGTGGAATGGGATTGAAGGAATTTGGAGGAGAGTCCCACACAGAGAATGCACTGCTTGAATTCATCCATTTGCTAGTCATCTCTGGGTAGTGCCGGTCGAATACATCCCTGAGGCTCTCTGTTGTTTTAACCCATTCAAATCCTTTCTTTGTATATGTTTCCTCATTAAATTCACTTGTGAAAAACCTATCAGCCTCCAGCCTCCTGCAAAATTTTCACAACTCAAATTCTCAGACACTTGAATCGAGTTTTCCTCCAGTTCTATTTCAATTCTAGATCCGTGCCCCAAACTAACACATATTTGCTAGACAATATATGAATTGCAAACAATATATGTGAATAAACTTTACCTTTTCGCCATGATGAGGAATATGTAAAAAGCTGTCTCGCTAATAGCAAATCCATTAATTTTCTTCTCAGCCATGAGGCCTACAAGCAGATCAAGTTGATCAACGTCATCTTCGTAGACTTCACGTAGTGTATTGATCGTTTCAACATCATCTGTCAAGTCCTCCCACTTGGAGATAGGACTCATGAGAAGCCCTCTTCGAAAATCGTTGTACCTGGAAACACTCCTCTCCCTGTCTCTATAAACTGCACATCGTAAATTTATTAGTCAGTTTCATATCTAATTCTCATAATAAACGGGCATATATTCCTTTCAATTCAAAATAATTGACATTCAATTTTTTTCAATGTGAAACTTTGGCCATGAATAACTATTTAGTATACTCGTTTAGACTTTGGACTCACTCTCTAGAGCAGCAAGATCGACAGGGTCAGGTCTATCTTTGCCATCGACTTCTTGCTGAACAACTTCCCTGAGCCACATGGGATAATTAAAGAGCTCCAGCGCTCCACAAGCTTGATGACCCATGGACACCATTAGGTTGGGAATTCCAATTTGGTTCAAAGCTTTTGCTGCCTTTTCACCAACCAAATTGGCCATGTCAATCCTACATTTAAAGCCATGAATTAGTATTCCACCAACATTTTATTGCAGGCATTACAAAGCTGAGAATTGACATACTTTTGAGATGAGGGGGGTGATTTATTAGGTCCAGGCATAGCATTGATATCTCTGACTTGCAAACTGTCTGGAAGCATAGAGTGCATTCGATACACACTAACAAATTCCTCTGTCAAGGAATATGGTACTCCATGATTTTCAGGCTTACTTAAACCCACAATTCCACTTAAAGCAATTGATGATCCTCCAATGCGTCCGAACCTATCCTTAATTGCTTTCCCAAGCACTCCATACCTATAAAGTTGGCCAAATTTAATATAGAGTATTATCATGAACACGTACACGACCCTG
The DNA here is from genome assembly GCA_019722365.1 of Lithospermum erythrorhizon. Lineage (NCBI taxonomy): Eukaryota > Viridiplantae > Streptophyta > Magnoliopsida > Boraginales > Boraginaceae > Lithospermum > Lithospermum erythrorhizon. The sequence goes on along the minus strand of JADFUC010000036.1, from coordinate 112,350 downwards.
CTCATCTTTTTTAGCTTTAATATATAAGGGATATTGAATAGAGAGTTGATAGTTATGTATCAGAAAATGACACATGACAAGGATGCAAGGCTAGGCACGATCAAACCATGTAGACATTTTTCATGATCTTAATGTAACACAATGTGAAACCGCCTATTCAAACACATCCCAACTTGACCAACTAAAACCAAATTCGGATCAAACTGGAACCATTCTTTTTTTAAGTATTAGAAGATAACTTTTAATATTAGTAAGTTAACACAGGCATCACAAACTATTTAGGTAGAATTGCTTTCGGAAATATGAAATTTACCAGTTAGCTCTCATTGCAGCTTGTAATGTGGGCATTTTTAGAAGCTCAACAGTCCAATCTATCGTATGAATTTTCGCTATAACAGCTGAAGTAACCAACCTTGCATGACGATATAGTTCTTCATCACCAAATTCAGGATACTCTGCCTAAACAAGTTACCAAAAACCAAAATTTTCAGGGGATCTACAATATGAATATATGATACAAATTGAATCATGCATAAAACAACACCTTCAATGCATCGCAGACAGCATTGTGTTCTTGAACGAAAAGGGCTTGCAATGCAAGAAGTCCAGTCCACGAGTTTCGAACATCTCCAGTTATGGCGATCCCATCATGATCCTGAAGAAGAACACCATCTTCTTCTGATATTTTCAGCTTTCCATCTACAAAACTCCTCACGTTGTTTAAGTTTTCGGCATTGCTCCCATATATTGCACTTCCGTCCCTTCATATTTCAAGTCCAGGAATTATACAATATAACAATAATGTGGACAACAATTCTTTTTTAACTTTCCTATGTAATTCCCCATCATAATTTGAAGGACTTTCTAAGCAAGTAGACAATTCAAAGATAGTTCATCTATATAACAACAAATCTGTATCAAGTAAAAGATTCATACCATTAGTGTGGAGGAAATAGGGGTAGGGAGCAGTCATCTAAAATTTTGAAAAATAAATTTAAATTATTAAATTTTATCATTCGTTTTGTGAGATGGGTTGTTAAGCCCCAGCAGAATTATTATATTTTTCTGCATTTATATAATATAGTTGTTTCAACTGTATATAAAATTTACGATTCATGCATTTGCAGGTACGTCGGATAATTTCGAGGCGGGTATGTGGCTGACGAAAGTAGGTTTAGCCCGTATCAATTTTTAAAATGTTAATTTTATCTTTATTTTTTGAAAAAATATGACGTATTTCGTTAAAATTTTGTAAATCTGTATTATTTAGCTACCCTAATTTAAAATTTTAATTTTTTTTATATATAAATGTATAATAATTAGTTTTATGGCTCCGCCCTTGGATAAGCTATATATGTCAAAATTTTGAAGTTAAAAGTTTCTCGAACATGACAATACCAAATTAATGTATCAAAATTTGTGTCGTATTTTAGAGAGTTAATTACTGATAGTCATTGAGTGTGTAGTAGAGTTAAAATTTCGTCACTTACAAGTGGTAGCATTGCGGAAATGGTCGTGTTAGTGTACACGTAGTTGCTTGTTAGTCCCTAATTTAACGTGGCCGTTACCAATTAATGGTTTTGCGTGATTGTTGGACATTTTTGGGGTCAAAATACAATTTTGAAGAGTTTTGTGTGTTGTAAGTTGCAGCGTTGCAGAAATGATCCTGTAACGCTTAGAAAGATTTTATTATTTATAATGTATGCGGCACCCGATACAATAAACCCCCAGAGAATTTATCTGAGTACAAAGAAAGTTTGCTCCAGTCGATTGAGGGATTCATTGTCAATCTATGATAACAAACCGAATCTTGGGATTCTTGAGATCTTTGGTTGAACGATGTAATCTTAGACTTGATTTGGGTCTTGAATCTTGATATAGGCGCACAGGATGAAGAGGTTGTATTTGTCTTGGACCTTTTTGCGATCATGGATGGAGTTCGGACTTGTGTGATCTAGGCCCCGGATAGAAGACTTAGTAGCGAACTTAGTCTGACTTGAATATAGTCGAGGCGGGGTGCCCTAGTAGCTTACTCCCTTATGGTTGTATGGAATTGGTTTTTGTCTTTGGACTTGAGTCATCGGATTGAGACTTGGATTTGGATGTGTGTCTAGTTTGGGTGCCTTAGCAGCTTGATCCGTATACTGAGGCTGAGTTCGAGGGTGCTTATGACTTATTCACGTCTCCAGTATTATCTGTGTGGATATTCTTATCCTTGCTTGTCGAGGGTACTTTAGCGGGTTACTCATGGCAGCCGGGTGGAATATGGGCAATCCAACTTATATCCTATATGGATTTACTATAGGGGCTTTAGGAGCTTAATTCTATAGTGATTTGATTTGTGAGATCTGACTTGATCAGATTCTCATCAGTTTTTGAATGTTGTTCATGAAATTACTACGTTTATATGGTAATTCAACCCAGCTTCTTAAATTAGGTCGCCTATTTGGTGAAGAAGTTGAAGATTTTCACTTCGTTACATCACAGGTGCTATTTAGGCTTTTTGGGTTGAAGATTTGAATGTTTAAGTGGTTTCACGAAATGCAACAAACTTCAAAGGTTTTCTCTTGAAAAAATACTTTCAATTTGTTTTATGCTAAATTCTCGAAGCTTTTTGTTGTATTTTTTTGATAGTGAATGTTGTGAATTTCGGTTATAGGGGGAGGGGTTTATATAGGCTTTCAAACTTTCTTCTGATTGGTTGATCCACGATCACATGGATTACGATCTTAGCCATTATTTTTGAGGCAAAATCTTAACCTTTGATTTTATGGAAATTACCTATTTCATGAAGAAATAGGAAGAGCTTAGATTTTTTCTAGATCAAACTCATTTACATATTGACCCCGAAATTTCCTTGATATATTAAGTTCAACCCCGTAACTTCAGGAAACCCTACTTCGGCTTTAAAAATGGTTAATTAATATAAAACCCTTATTTTAACTTTAATTAATTTCAGGGACTTAATTCCCGAGAACCCTTATTGTTTACACATGTTCAATTCTTATTAGAACTTGAACCGAAACCCTAATCGTCACGTGTAACTCATATGATCGATTTTTATTTAAGTAATTGGCTTGATTCAAATAAATTGAATTGAATTAAAATTAATTAATAAATTTCGTACGACTCTGAAGTCCTTTATTAGTGTACATATGGTTACCGTTTGGTCCACTAACACTTAATATTACTTACTTTATAAAAATATATACGTTAGATTTTTTAAGATATGTATTAAAAGTATATATTTTAAGATAATTAATATAATGTTATTTTGAAGTATTTTATTAATATTAACTTGGAGTAACATTAATATATTTTATTATAAGTTTATTATCCTCCATATTTATGTGATATTCAATAAAGAATGTTTACATTAAATATTTATTATAGAATGATGTGATTTTATTGGTGTTTCATGAAAATCAGTTTCAACTCTTAAAATACATTTTCCCTCGAAACTCTCTTTTTTTCCTCCATGAACAAACTGTATGTACTCTCACATCGCGTAATTGATGAAATACCAACAAAATCACATCATTCTATAAAAATATCTCAAAGTGAAATATCTTCCAAATTTGACATTGATAAATATAATGTCGAATTGTTATATATTTGTTTATATATTATATAATCACTAAATTTATATAGGTTACCTTAAATACATTAATATATAATATTTTTTAATTTGTCTATAATCAATATATATACTTAGGTTGATTTATTTAATAAATATTCTTTTATTGAAATAATATTACATTAATTATCTTAAAAATATTTAATTTTAATATATACCTTAAAATCTTGATCTATAGATATTTGTCAAATATTACAAAGTATATAATATTATTGTGTTAGGGGCCAGTAGAATGAAAACCACGTAATACCTTACTTGGACATTGCAACGTTGTAACTACAATAGCTAGCAAAATTATATTTTGATACACGAAATATATGTCCAACAATCATAAAAACCATTAATTGGTAACAACCACGTTAAATTAGGGACGAAATGAGAGCCGCGTGTGCCTTGCGTGGATCGTTTACGTAGCGTTCTTACTTCTGAGGGACGAAAGTGTAATTTTGGCAGTTCTTTGGAACCGTTGTTACAATTAATTCTATTTTAGACTTTTAGTACAGACAAATATGAGCACTATGGTTAGTCAAGTGGCTTCACAATGTTACTCCCATTAACTAGGTTTGGACTTGGTTTGAGTCCTCCAATGACAAATCGAATATTTAATAAATAAAAAACAAATATATATACGGAGTATATATGTACATACACTCAATCTCATTCCACTATTTTATAGGTGTTATATGAAATCGAAAAAAAATTCATACTCGCAACTGAAAATAAAGTATATTGTTATAAAATTTCATAATGTGAAACTATATGCTCTAAAAATAGATGGGCATTTTCTCAATTTAGATGTATGTGGTATAAATTGAAACTTTACCACCATGGTGTTCTCCGGTTTAAGGAACCAGTCTTTATCTTGTAAAAACCTGTGGAGACCTCCTTTGTCTTGTAGAACTTGAATGACTTGAGAGGACACTGCTTTGCAACTTCTTTTGGAGCAATAAGTTCAATCTATTATTTGCATGCAATAAAGCAGGTTACAAAACGAAGATTCATTGAATTCAGTTATATGTTGCATTATTGTCTACTTTCATAATGAATTCTTCCGTATTTTGTATTTTTAAGAAACTTTGCAAATTTCCAATTTCGTCCTAATTATTTCATTTATTCATGACTGAAGAATATATTTTATCTCTCTAAAAAAGTTAACTATTGATGAGTTTGAAGTCATTTTAATCTATATTATTTAGACGACTTAGTTCACTATTCATTTGGCAAAATCTTAAAACCTGTTTTGAGCCTAAAATATTTATATTTCCACACAAAATATAAAATGTCATATTTCTACACAAAATATTTCATATTGAAACCTGATTACGTAGTATTTCAAATGTATATAAATAGTTCACAATTACAGATACAGTATGAAATTTTGTTGACAGCTCAAATAATATTAAAGCTTTGATTTATGGGCATATTTAATCTCTTTTTAATTTATGTTTTATTCATATAATTTGCAAAAATCGTGTCCCAATCTTTTGGCTAATCTGGACTCGAAACTCTGAAGCCCAAGGTCACTTGTCTTTGCGAGTAAGCAATTTCTATTAGGAGAGCGAAATAATTGGAATGTCGCCGATTAGTGTTAGGGAGCACGGTAAGCTTTTCGCTTCGATATGAGATCCTGTATGGCCATTTCGACACGGCGTATGAAGAGGTTAGGATATTGAGTCTTACTTGTTCAGCTAACTTTCTGAGTTGAGTTAATCTAGACTCACTAATATATTCATTTGAATACCGAACTTCTTCAAAATTAAATACATGGGTATCTTATTTTATTTGTAAAAGTAAATGCTTAAAATATGTAATTTCATGTTCGATCGATAAAAAATTGCAACTTATAATATGGGAAGTTATTTTGGGCATTAATTAGATACCTGTTGAGTATCCTCCAAGTGATCGATCCAGTCATGTATCATAAATTGTATCCAAGAAGCAGCTAACATGTTGAATTGCTTTCCTGTGTCCTTATATTCTTTACTCCTTGCCAAAAGCTTAGTGGCTACCACCATAGGATCCGGCTTCAACAACTATATATATTTCATCGGGATAAACATTATTGTGTAATAATACGAGTATTATTTTTAGCTATTTATAAAAAAATATTAGTAGCTATCTACAAGCTTTTTAGCATTCTACGTTATTAAATTATGATTTTTGAGCTTTAATAGTTGAGCTTTGATCGCTTAAATATTTTATCTGTGTTGCATAATATTTGGATGAAAAATATATCAATGGAAAAAATTTGAAATGTATTTTTATTGATATATTTTTTATAAAAATAATATAAAGCATAATAATATCTACGATTAAAATTTACTTATTAAAAAAATTAAAGTCAAAATCAGCTGTAATTTTTGAGGACATATATAAGCTAGTTTGTGTACTTAAAAGGAAAGTTCAATGAAAAATAAAGTTTGTAATAGTATAAACTTGGTATCGGGTATTATATGATTCGAAATCATAGTTCATGTTATGATGTTTTTTCGCTACACTTTGGCATTTCAACTAAGAGTATGATGACATGGGTGAAAATATTGTAATGGAAAGAATAATTTTTATTATTTATAAAAATGGTATAAAATAAAATTTATTGTAGGAAATTTTTCCACGGGTTTTTATTAATTGGAGAGAGTTATTTATTTAAAGCATGAGTCACTGGCGTTTGTTGGCTTGATTTGGTGAGATGTCGGCTTCTTTCTTGATTTGAAGCGATATGGTAGTATGGAAGTCTGGCGATTTGAGCTTGACTTGAGTTGAGGCGGATATGTATCTTGAGTGGCGATGGTGAGGCTTGAGTACGGACTTGGATATGAGTGAAGCGGACTTGTATCGGACTTGATCTCGGAATCAGAGCGATGAACTGCTACTTGAGAGTTTGCAACGTGGGGATTGATCTTGCGATGGTGGGTGGGAGCCGCCTGCGGTGTGATATGGTGGGACTATGTAGGCTTGAGGAGGTTCTTGGGCTTGGTAGGTTTGACTTGATTTGAGCTTTTGAGAGCCGAGGCGTTGCTTCTTGCTTATCTGTGGCGGCACCCCATCAGCGTGTTCTTTGTAGAGTAATGATGATTAGTATGAAGGTGGTGAGTTCGACCTTGTTGATGATCTTGATCATTGACGAGACTTTATTAGTGTGTTTCAATATAGTATCCAACTATAGGTAGAAGCGTTAATTTGTTCCTATCGAAATTTGATATGTTGAATGACACTGCTTGGGGTATCGGATGTTCATACAAATATTTGAATAATCGAGGAAGCAGTAAACTATCACGAATATTAGCGTTAACTGAGAAATCAAGTCGGAATTCTAAATCGGATTTTTCTTTAAAACTTGAAGAAATTATTGTCTTTGTGCGGTAATCCCTCGCTTTAGGGCGCCTCCGTTGGTTGCCCGGAGGTGTTCAATACCACGTGGTGTTTTCTTTGAGTGTTTTTAAAAATTTAACTTAGATAAATCTCAGAGGTTTTCCACTGAATATTCTCAGGTGTTTTCGCAATGTTTTTGGGGTGAGATTTTCGAAAATAAGGAGGGGTTTATATAGTCTTCTGGGCTTTGAATACTCGCTTATGATTGGTCTATTTTTTTTAGGTGCATCACGATCTTAATCATTTGATTTTGAGGAAGATACAGGCAGGTCGATTAAAAGCCTGGCTTGGCTAAGTAACCCACAAAATAGGCGCCTATTTTAAGGTCCTTGGAGTTTTGGACCTTTTAATTTTAACCCCAAAATTCCTGGAGTCTTTATTTTAAATTCCAATCTTTCTAGAGTCTTCATTTTAAACCACGTGGCTTCTCGAATTTTAATTGACATTTAATTCGGGGCTATTTTCTCGGGAACCTTATTTCGGGTTTAAAATTAGGGTTGATTAATATAAAACCCTTATTTTAACTTCAATTAATTTCAGGGACTTAATTCCCGTGAACCCTTATTCGATTGAGAATTTAATTTTAATTTAGGTTTAATCAAGTACCCTAATTAATCAAGTGACATTTTTTAGCAGCTCGATTTTAATTAATTTGATTAATTCGTATTAATCAATTTAATTAATTTTTTAATAAATTTTTACTGTCTACAAATATATAATACAATGAACTTCATAGAAAATACAAAGTTGTTTTATTACTCTGAATCTCTCATATTCTTTTTTAGGTTATTAAATAAAATATTAGGAAGTTTATTCTACACCATTTAAAACAATTCCAAGCTTACCTTATTCCTTTGATCGATAGGAAGAATGTTCTTACCAAAGAAGGTTAATTGACTACCAACTCCTTCATTGAATGGATCATTGAACTTCCCATCGGCTGTCCGGTAAGGAAAATCTTCCGGATTGTATCGTACACCGGTCGGCGTTCTTCCGACGTTTAACAAGTTGTATTGCTGGTGAAGATGTTGTCTCATCAACAGATAAATCAGGCCCAGAAACACTGGTAACCGATACCATTTCACATACTTATCAATCAAGTAAACAATCTGCAACATCAACATAGATTTAAAAAGGGAAAAAAAATTAAACGTAGAATGATTGTTTTATACCATTATTATTGTATTGAGATTTGAGAATCAAATCATACAACTTGCTTGCTGGACTCGAATGGTATGGTTAACCCAGGGATCATTGATATATAAATGGCGGAATAATAATATTCAAATCACGGTGCATGCATATTTATGTATACATGAGTTAGTAGATATATACTCAAATCATGTGTATCAATAATTGCAATATATTACTCGCTCTAACACCAACCTCATCATTAGGGATGTTATCGGTTCGGTTCAAGAAAAAAAACAGATCTAACCGAGCCCATTTTTTACCGATTTGGTTGAAAAAATATGAGACTGAACCAAAATGGTAAAAGAAAAATAAAAAACGACAAAAATTAATAAGTTCGGTTTTAGCACAAGCAATTTGTTAGTGGTGACCTGTTTGGAAGCAATCGATTAGTGGAAGTTATATCAAGAAACTATTTTAATTTGAAATCATGAGTACTCTATTTTAATTAGAAATCATGCATTTAGCTAGTGAATTATTTTGAAAAAAACCTATTAGTGAAAGTTATATTATTAAGTTTATATCATGCATGTGATATTTTAATATCAAATCATGAACTTTTTTATATTATTTTATTGTTATATAACCGAAAAACCGATCGAACCGAACCACTAAGCATGAAAACTGATATCAACCGACCCGATACAAACCGAATTAATTTCTAACTGAAATGGTTGATGTATTTAAAAAACCGATAGAATCGGTTTCCCACAAAAAATTCAAAAAAAAAAAATCCGACTAAACCGAACTGAAAACATCCTGCTATTGTGATTCACGCATGCCTTGCTATTATTCAATATTCTTTATATGTCGAGCGAGCTTAGTACATGATCATTTAATCCGCAGTATAATACTCCCTCCATCCCACAAAGATTATCCACTTTTTATATAGTTGTAACTTTCAAACTTTGACCTTCAATATATTTGTTTGTGTTGTATAATATTTTATAAAAAATATATCAATGGAAAGAGTTTGAAATATTTTTTTCATTGATATAGTTTTCATCAATTATTATACAATAAAAATAAAAATAATACAAACAAAAATATCTACGGTCAAGAGTTATAACAAAAAGTCAAAAGTAAACAATCTTTCTGGAATTGAGGGAATATTTATGAATCAATATATGTTTAATAAATATATATGGAGTCATATTAGTGGTGACATAATATTATTCGTAATGACTAGGTTGTAGATTGTGTCCTTGCAATGATGACAAATGCCAATTTTATTATAAAATAGACATATATATGTAGAGTAATAGTAAAGAATAAATAATCAATTAGGTTTTTCTTATATGTGAAGACGTGCTTGAGAAATATGAGGCTATTAATATTGAGATGGATTAAGGAGATACTAGGGTATCTAGATAGATACATAATATATTGAAATATATTATTATAAGTAATTATTAGTGAGTTAATTGTTGATATAGTCCCAGTTAGTATAGTGAAAGTGACCCAAATGTTGCATTATGATCCCCAAAAGTGACCAATAAAACACATTCGTCCCTATTTTTAACGTATAAAAATAGGGACGAATATGCTATATTTGTTACTTACTACTACTCTTCTAGGACCAAAATGCACTATTGTGTACACTTTCAGGGACCAAATAAATGTGTTATTACACTATCATTTCCTAAGACCAAAGTGCAACATGGCCACACTTACTGTGAATTAAGCCAATTATTAGTAATTATTTTAGACTAATTGTCAATTTGATCCTAGATAGTATGATCAAGTTGCACTTTAGTTCCAGATAGTTACATTGTTGTAGATTAGTCCCCGAAAGTGATACAAATGTTGCAGTATGTCCCCGAAAGTCAGAAATGTTGCAGTATGGTCATCGAAAGAATAGGGACGATTGTGCAACATTTGTCACTTTGGGGACCATAGTGCGACATTTATGCCACTTTTAGGGGACTTGTTTGCAACATTGTAACTATCTAGACGAAACTGCAACTTTGTTTCTCTATCTAGGACCAAATCGACAATTAACTATCAAATTAAATATGGTTTTCTTGGTTTTAGTGAAATTTATGGAGTATTAGATAGCTGAGCGAAACATAATAAAATTCGGAACATACATACCAAAAAGATAAAGCTATCAATGAGTGTCATTTTTGCTACATATTCATGGAAATCCTGGTGAATGATCAGGATGATTGGGGCAAGAAATAGAGCTCTAAGTGATGCCATTGCTGAAATATTTGTTATCAATAATTTTCATATGGATCAAATGGCATATTTAAAGACTCAAAATACAACAGGGCAAATGTGTACAGTTAGTCAATAATATAAAAAATATAATTAAATGTGTCGCCCGTGAGCCACTCATCTAATAACCGAGTTAGTGTCGTGAGGTACTCATCTTATCAAATCTTTTAGTGTCGTGAGGTACTCATCTTATCAAATCTTTTCTTTTTGTGAGTGCTTAAATGAATTATCGAGTATGTATCTACATTGATTTTATCTATCATAACATACCAAGCTCGAGTGTTGCAGTTAATTATGCACTACTTGATTTGGCATTATGAATTACCAAATCAAATTAAAGTATATACCACATTGTACTACTTAAGTATCATCCATAGTCATTCATGCAAAGCCGACCAAATAAATAAATTAAACTAAAATGTTAGTGATTAGATCATTTTTGGGACAGAGAATCAATATAGGTATTTCATATCTAAGATGATTTGATGCTATTATAAAAGTGTATTGTTTCTCATTTTTTACTAGACAAACAGTACTCTCTATGATAACTATTTCATTTTAGATATTAATGGAGCTTGTAATTGTAAATTATAATTTATTAAATAATTATATAAATATAACCATGTTAAAAAGCAAAGTTCGAGTCCACGAATAATTGGTACATCCGTAATTAATACCAGTAATATCTGCATGTGAGAATCTCGAAGGGGGCCGATCGTATGTCGATAATATAAAAATCGTCCCTTGTAAAGCCAATCACATAAAAAAAAAAGATGCCTAATTTTACATTCTTTTTTGGTAATAGAGTATAATCGCCTTTATTAAACTAGAAACATGCTTAGATATGAATCATTAACCCTAACAACTTTATTTATCTCCGGTTGATTTAATAAACAAGTACCATGTACATAAATCCTCGATAGACCACCACTATTATTAGATGACGTTTTTAATTCCATTTAGTTTTTATTCTTCTTCTTCTTCTAACAAAACCTTTTATATATAACTTTCAACGGTCCATTTATAACAAACTAAGAGTTGATTATAAATGTCAAACTGATTTCGTAATCTTTTAAAATTCATTGACATGAGTATTCAATGGCTAAACTGAGTAGTCGACTAGTTGTCGATTTTTCTTCTCACACCGCTAATTTTAATATCTTACAATTAGTTTGTATCGTAACATTATAGAAAGACAATGAAAACCATCATCATATAGTTCTACCTGGCCTCAAATATATGGGTGTGGTGATGAGGTACTCAGTCTAATTAACCAAATTACGTTTGAATTACAGTATATATTATATATGTGTTTAACCATGATATTTAATCACAATGTTTAAGACCAATATTATGTTCATCTATATGACGATTATAATTTGCATATATGCAATAGTGCACCTAATCAGATAACCTAAATTATATGTTACACAATTACATTTCTTGTACCTAGTTATTAGATGTAGTGTGGAAATTGGAATACATAATCAATATTGATCCTTCATATTGAGTTTAGGTGGAGAATTTAAAAATATCATACAAAATCACACTACTTAAAAAAAGTAGTTGTTTAATATCGATAATACGTAACAAATAGTGTTTTTGCTATTGTAATATTACTATTTGTAAGGTACAAAGAAGTCAAATTCATAGAACACCACTCTTTTGGACCTGAAATATACAACAAACTAACATAAATTCAACATCAAACAATGAATCAATCAGCAAGATAACATTATTAATGAACACATTACACGTTTTTTAAATTGACATGTACCTCAAAGGTTGTCTCTTTAAATAGATGCATCTTCCCATTTTTAGTTAAATTAGGGACCTGAAGATAACATATATGTGAATGTAATACACCAAAAATATTATTTTGAACCATTATAATTTGGAAAAAAATTAATAAAGGGAGTCGAGTTAAAATTTTAAATTACTAAATTCAGATTTCTTACCTGATTCGAAGAAGGAACAAACTGATTCTCCTTGTTATTGTAAATATCCATAGGTTGTTCACATGATCTCGAACCATTTTACATCTAAGCACAACATAAAATGTTCAAAAATAAAATCAAAGAAGATGAAATATCACAATAATATACATTGATTCTTATTTATCAAGATATCGATATCCCTATTAGGAGTTGATACGACTAATGGGGAACAAACATCATGAAAGATGGGTGAATCCAGAAGACCAAGGGCTTCTCAATGCTTTTCATTTGTATTCTCAATTGATCTTTCTCCAATTTAGGAATTCTCTTTCTTCTTAAACTTCCTCGTTATATTGATCCATTTCTTGTTTCCTCACTCCTAAATATTCTATCATATCTGATTTCATGTGTGACAATTCATCTCTTATTTCTTTTAGTACTTTAAGACCCAAAATCTCCCCCAAAATTTCAAGAATCGATAAAAGCTGACGAGGGAATTTAAAATGCGGAAATAAGCGAGCAGAGATTTATCTGAGGTTCACTTAATATGAAGGAGGTACATTACATTCTTTGCGAGAATCAGCTATGTCGGGAAAGATTACAAGTCTTCCTTGGTAGCTATCAATTGAGTATTTTTATCACCGAAAATCTCAACAACAAAGCCTACCAAGAACAATGATAAACTCTACAAGTTAACTTGAGAATATTAAATCGCAATATTAACTGCCTTGATGATTGTTCTCTATTTGTGTGATAACAATCTCATAGAAAATACATCTCTATTTATATGCCACATACTTGATCATCAAGTCATCCAAACTTGACCAACAAGTATTCTTGATCACCAAGTAATCTTGGTATTCTCGGCCAACAAGCTTTCTTTGTATTGGTCAACAAGTATTCAAAATAGTCGAAAATAGATGCTTCACAATTCAACAAATCTCCCCGGCAGAAGATATATTTGATGCAGTCCTCGGCATCATCTCTGGCGTCCTCTTGAGTTCATCATCTGAACTCCAGCCCAAAGCTTATCTCAACCCGATTGCCTTCTTTCGATCGAGAACATCCACGAATCATACCCGACTTGACTATCGAAGAGAATCTAGAATAGCCGTTACCTACACCTGTTTGAACTTTCTCATTCAGAGACAATCGCGTGTTTGTCTCACGCCTTCTTGATCTTCTTGATTTGACCCGAGGCATTGGAAAACCTCAAACTCGATTAATTAAGTGATAGATTTCTCTCTTACGCATTTCCGTTCCACGTATCGACTTTCTCCCCGATCTAATTCATTGACCGTGGGGTGTTTGATCGAATATCCTTAGCAGTTAGCAAATGTCGAGGAGGTTAGAACTAGCTCTGCGCGGCTTTGGCTTGGCTTCCATTAGCTTCGGATAATTTATGCAACACGTGCAGTTGCATTACTTGCGAACTTCTCCCGAATTCATCACCAAATGAAGTATTGCGTTACGTAGGTTAAGGTGCCGTTCCGACCCGTGCACCTTCGTTTGCCTGACTACGAGAGCCGAAAACCTGCCGGTACATCGAGAATATGAATTTCACAAGCAGCCGATCTAAGTATCATCATAGAAACTCTCGTATCGAATCTGCTTTGCGCTTTTCTTTTATACCCAATTCTCTATTGACTTTCTTACGAGCTGTCGATCAAGTATAAATTGCGACTTGAACTTTTGCTATAATCATAGCTCCCGAACTACCTTCACATTTCTGCATGCGTCAAAAGTAGTCCTATAACCGTCACCGTCAGTATTTCATAAAATTAAACTCTTCTCTAATTTGAACACGCACCGCCTTTGTCGGTTTCAGAAAGAGCCATCAGACATCTCAAATTCATCTGCATACCCACATTTATATGTGATTCGCCATCGGCCAGGGTAAACGATTCCAAGAGTACCAACGATATAATTTACCATTTATATTCCCTATCGTGAGTGGTATGAAAAAGCTCTCCGAAATCTATTATCCAGAATCAACGGAAGCCTTCACATATAGAACTAAAGCATCAGAATAATCACTCGACACTTAACATGAGCATCACGTTAGCTTTGAAGTGCCTGCCGTATGACTTGTTTTTGCATGACCCGACACATAGATAGAACTACTTCTTCACTTTACTCTGTGATCTCCATTGTTTCCAAAACCTCTAACTCACATTGCTTTCTCTTCACTACGCTTAATCACGGGAGCCCTTAGCACCGTCGCCCCTTGAATGCTACGTGCACTCCTCGAGATAGATGCGTTTTTCAACCACCTTGAGAATTCGACTTTGTTAGTACCCACAAAGAGTACTAGCAGCCGCCCTCATTGGCTCCCAGCTGATAGGTGAAGCCAACAAAAGTTATCGATTACCGTTGACGGTTGATTGATAATGTTATTGAAATGGATTCGGATGTCTCGCTATAGGTGTGCTATCTAACATCTTAAGGTGAAATAACTTTTCATGAAAAGAATACCTTATTATTATTTGTAGAAGGTTTCTCGTATAGGTCCTGATATAGCCTGCATCCCCTTTGTGGTGGTTTCATTTGCAACATTAGGCAACGTTCACGAATAGTAGAGATACGTCGCACCGAACTTTACTGCCTAATTCCTTCAACTTCGTCATCATCCGTGCTTACCGGGCGTCTCCCCGGTTTATTCATCTTCTTTCCATATAGATAATCCTCCTACATCTTCAATAGGAAAATCAATTCTATCGAATTTTACTCTGACGTAATCCTGACTCATCCAGCACTCTGGCGGGTGATTAGCGAACTCTCAAGCAGCTACAACAACTATGATATTAATTGTTAGGATTTAAGACCCAAAATATCTCACAGAGGTTTTTAAGCGATCAATAAAACGTCCGAGATTTAAGTGCGAAAATAAGCAGGCATACGAGATTATTTATACGGGTCCCACCGATATGAAGATGCGTCTTTGTTCTTCTTCTGATCCATATGTCGAAGATTATTCTGAGTCCGTAGAGTGGTAGTCTATCGGTTAGTATTTTTTTATCACAAAAATCTCGTAATAATCTCAGAACAATGATAAACTCTACAAGTTCTTGAGAATATTAAAGCCCTAATATTCTTACTAGATCAATTACTCTCTATTTGTGTGATAACAATCTCTGAAATACATCTCTATTTATAGGCATCTTGTCAGTAGTCGTAAAACTTGACCAACAAGTAGCATTACATGCAGCAATCTTATATTCTTGACCAACAAGCTTCTTGGTGATGCTTGGTCAACAAGTAATCTAAAATAGCCGAAAATAGATCTTCGCAATTGACGTGCTCTCATAATTTATTTCTTCCATCTGTTTTTGTATATCTTCTTGCTGGTTAGCAATATCCTTAAGTGCATTCTTGGAAGATGAACTAGCTCGAAGTTTAGCTAATGTAATTCATGTACCCATACATCTAACACGCCCATTTCTTACTAGGCCAATAGCATTAGTAAAAAGTTCATTCTTAAATCCCTTTGTTCTTTCTGATGTAGGTTTCTTTTGTAATTCTTCTTCAATGAGACTCTGTAATATTATTAGAATACGTAAGTATTATATACATCAAAAGTGATAATGAAATTCATGATTTAGTTAAGCCCTTACGTATATGAGAGATCTAGCGTCATCTTGAATACTATTTCTTATTCTACCCGAAGCTAGAAATATATCCAGTATACTAACACGTGTATTTGATTTTGTCAACTAAATGCATATAACATAAGAAATTAGAAAATAATGAAATAAGTGTAATAATTTATTTACCCAAATATAGTTAACATGTAACTAATGCCATTAGGGCCTTCATACCCGAACCTTCAAAAACTTGTCTTTAGCATCTGCACTTAATGTATAGCTTGCTAGAGGTTTGAGATACTTTCCAGAGTCTAATAAGTTTGGATGTAGTGGAGCTTTAATATTCATCTTTTCAAGATCCTTTCTAGTGTTGATATTGTCCTTTGATTTCTTTCCTCCTAGTAAAGTCCACATAAAGTTATCAGTGACATTTTTCTCATTATGCATCGAATCAATATTATGGCGTAATATATTACTTTTCCAATAATCCAGTTCAAATAAAATACATTTTTCTTCCAATTGTGTTGGTCTATCTTCCTGCTTTTTCTACCTCTAACTTCTTAAATCTTCATATTATGTAACTTGACATCCTCTTTCTGATACTGAGCAGATATTCCATCCAATTGATTTAAAAACTCATTTCCTGAAACTGACAGAGGTCGTCTCTCAAATTCCATCTTCCCATTAAATGAAACAGTATCTCTACGCATTGAATGTCCAATAGGTAAGAAGCAACAATGACCTCTACAACTAAACTTTCTACCATTATCTAACCAAAAAGATTGAGTGTACTTTCCACAATAAGGACAAGCAAACTATCCGTTGGTTCCCCAACCAGATAAATACTCATAGGCTGGGTAATAACTAATTGTCCATAATAACAGTTCTCGCAATACAAACATACATTTGGGTGAAGCATCATAAGTCTTAACACCATTAGTCCATAATTCCTTAAGATCTTCAATTAATGGTTGCATGTACACATCAATTTTATTTCCAAGACTTTTTGGACCATTAATGAGTATAGATAATATGAAGAAAGATTTTTTCATGCATAACCACTGGGGAAGATTGTACACCATGAGCACAATTGGCCAAGTACTGTGGCTAATATTCATTATTCTAAATGAATTAAATCCATCCGATGCTAGATCAAGCCTGATATTGCGAGGATCACAGGCAAAATTTGGATGCTTTTCATCAAAATCTTTCCATGCCAAAGAATCTGCAAGATGTCTAAATACCCCCATCATTTTGTGTTTTCTCAGCATGCCACCTCATCAAGGATGCAGTTCTTGAACACATAAATAGTTTTTGCAATCTAGGCTTTATGAGAAAATACCTCATTTGTTGAGTTGAAATTCTTTTATCACCTGATTTATATCTCAATTCACCACATATTTCACATTGATCTATAATGATTTGGGCATGCATCAATTATCTCACATGTAAAACCTAATTATAGCTGACATTAATATCAATTATTTTCAATGTACTTTTTGACTATCTTTTCTTATTAAATTATCGACCAACTAATTATATAGTTTCAATTTATTGACATTTTACATTTTCAATGTACATTTTGCATACTTTTTATTTTCTTTAATTTATGTATAAATGACTAGAAACCTTAATTTATATACAAATGACTAGAAAGACATGTAAAAAGAAATCGATAGAGGACCTATGTAATAACCTCCCCCAGCTACACTATGATTAAATTAGGGAGCTAAAAGTAATAATAAAAGTTTTAAAAAGTGCATCACCAGCAGCCACAAACTGTTAAATGGGGGCACGTAACATATGGAACAAACTAATCGTAAAAAGTTACGGTTCATTAAGTTTTTTGTTCATTAATGAATAAAAATATAAATTATACCATTTTATGATTTTTTTTCTTTTGGTATATTTTAGGTAATACGTACCATATTTTAAAAAAAATCATTAATGTCAATTATATAAGATTATTTTTAACTTTTAGGTAATATGTAGCAATTTATTCAATAAATTTTGATACACATTCTAATTAAGTGCATAGAATAATTTTGGTATATTTTTTTTTGAATTTTTTCAATTGTACCATCTTAGAATGGTACATTTTAGTAACATGTACCATTTTTATATTGAAATTGGGTACATATGGAGATTAATGAACATTAATGAACCGTATCATTAATGAACCGTAACCATTCTCAAACTAATCACCTATTCACACGGTAATAGCTCCTTTTCCCTAGGACTTAACTATGACTAAATTATTCGTAAGGATGGCCAAGTTGGTAGAGTAGGTGAGCTTGCGACAGTGAGATCATGACTTTGATTCCCTTACCATACAGGGCTTCCCTAGTGTCGTTTACCTGACTGACGTGGTTTGAAATCTATTGAATCAACCCGAAGTTTACTCAATGCGCACTCAAAAAGTAGCGGTTGCAGGTCCCCGTTAAAAAAATGACTAAATTGTCTCAATAATTACTCGAGTTTAGTCATCGATAGCAGTATTTGATAAGTATTGCACATTTGCAGTTTTCCACCTTCGTTTTCATTGCTAAATTTTGACAAAACATTAGTATTTCCCCAAGTAAATGCTTACGCAATTGAAATTTCAACTAAAATCTTTTCTATACTATTAGAAGTTGGAAATTTATTTTGACAATTATTTTGCTCGAAGAATCAAAGTTGCCACTAGCCCACTATTTAGAAACGTCGATGATAAAATGTTCAAAGGACTTGAGTGCAATTGATCACTTCAAACATCTTATAGACTAAATGAGTTACTTTCTCACTCGTTTTTTGCATATCTGCACTTTTTTGCATATCTGCACGATTAGTATTCAACATGTTATTCATTATTTCAATAGCATAAAAGTAGATTTTGTGCCAAAATCTTTGTTAATATTTTTACGTTAAGTTAATCAATTGATCTATTAACGTAGTACTGTTTTTCCTTACTCGTTTTAGCATATCCGCACAAACTCAGTATGGTTTGAACTCGGTTTGGAAACTAACGAGTCAAATAATCAAATCTTATTGTTCGGATTTTATGTCAAATCAAGTCTCATCAAACCATGTATGAATATTTGTTGACTCGAGCCAACCCCTTGCTCGGTTCAACTTAATGTCAATTTAATTTCAACATTTTCATTAACAAAATTCGATTTTTCATGTGTTAATTCAAATACTAATTTAATACTTATATTTAATATATATTGAGTGTTGAAACATAAAATTAATACACATAATTAATTTAATTACTCCGTATTATACATAATATTAGTCGAATTACATCGTATCAAATCTTTAATTCAATTCAGCTGGCTCGTTTAAAGGTTACTTACTCATTCCTCATAACTAGTGGTGTAAACGAGTTTTCGATATTTACTAGATTCGATCATGCTGGAATATTATGGCTCCAAAGTTCAACTCGCTCGCTTCAATCATTATTCCTCAATTAAAAGCCCAAATTATTATGACAATTTGACATACACATGATTAGAATTCAGAAGTTGAGAAACTTATTAGTAGTAGAAGGGTGGAATGATGATTAGATGGTTTTCAGGCGGGATTTTTTCAGACTTATTGGACCTTATTAGGCTCAGAAGTCACAAACCTTAAATTTTTTTAATAATAATATTTTTAATACACTTCTCAACAACATCTTCATAATTCTAATTCCTAAACTTCAAAATTCAAAAACTGTGAAAGATTATAGGCCCATAAGTCTCTGTAATGTGATTTATAAACTTGTTTCAAAAATTTTAGTAAATAGACTCAAACCACATCTCTCTTCCCTAATTTTCCCTTACCAAAATGGGTTTATACATGGCCGTTCAATCACAGATAACATTATACTAGCTCAAGAATTAACTAATTAAATCAGAACTTCCAAATCTAAAAAACATGGGCTTGCAACAATAAAGTTTGACATGAGGAAGGCTTTTGACAGAATATCTTGGCCTTTCCTCTTCCGAACCTTGGAACAACTAAATTTTTCCCCAAACTGGATAAAAATTATCACAACTTGTGTTTCAACTGTTCAATTTTCTGTTATAGTAAATGGACATGTTACACAACCTTTCACTCCAACCAGTAGATTAAGAAAAGGAGACCCTCTCTCGCCAATCCTCTTTTCCCTCTGTACAGAGGCGCTCTCTGCATCTCTAAACCAATCCCAACAACTTCACTTAATCAAGGGTGTTGGGATCTCAAGGAATAGCCCCAAACTAACACACCTCTTATTTGCGGATGACAGTTACTTCTTTTTAAACTAGATAAAAATTATGTCAACAACTTTAGCCAAATTCTTAAAGATTATTGCCACGACTCTGGACAACAGATAAACTTTTTCAAATCACAAATCGTCTTTAGTCCATCTACTCCACAAATAGTCAAACTCAAAACCCTCTCTGCTTTGCCTTTTAGAAAATATGATACTTTTGAAAAATATCTGGGCGTCTTCCTTGATATTACTATCCACAAATCAAATTTTTTTCAAGAACTTCTAGACAAAATCAATTCTAGACATTCTTGGATAACTAAATTCCTGAACCAAGCTGGCAAAATCACTTTAATAAAATCTGTCCTCACTGGCATCCTGATCTACCCAATGTCATTGTATAAATTCCCAATAAATATCATCAACAAAATAAACATAATTTTAACAAACTTTCTTTGGAACTCCAATGACAAAAAAAAAAAATTGCATTGGCTCAACTGGAACTTCTTGCAATTACCAATGATTGAAGGGGGTCTAGGAATCAAGAACTTAACTGACTTCAACCTCTTATTATTAGCAAAATCCAGCTGAAGCCTAATCTCACAACCCACAACACCTAAATATTTCCCCAAGACACCATCACAACAACAAAAACCAAATACAACAAAACTTGGGTTTGGAAAAGTATCAATGATGGTTTGACGATCTTAAAAAAATCTATTTACTGGACTCCACACTCGGGTAAGGACATCCACACCTGGTCCGACAACTGGATTTATCCTCCCCCCAAATCCTCTCATAACCTACTTACTCCCTTCCTCACAAAGTCTACACCAATCCTTTAACTCCCTCAACACACTTACCATAGATAGTACAGAGTGGAATAAACCTTTACTCTTGACTCTCTTCACGCCTCTCTAATATGCCAAATTCCACTTAATGGTGAACCAGACCACCTCCAGTGGCTTCATAAATCCAACCCTAAAACACCAACCACTAAATTACTATATAGTACAATATTTACTGAAACTAAACGCACATTTCTCAAGCCTGCAAACCATGCCTTAATCCCTAAAAAGACCTGGAAACACCTATGGAAACTCAGGCTTCCCCACAAAATCAAACTTTTTGTCTGGAAGCTCCTCTATAATCGGTTGCCGACCTTACTTAATATTTCCAAAAGAACAAAGAAAATTATTAGTACCACTTGTGTATTTTGTGGACATAACCAAGAGGTGATTGATCACCTCTTTCGTATGTGTCCCCAACTTACACCGCTTTGGAACTCAAACCCCTATTTAAAAAACTTACATTTTCGCTCTCATATTATTATTCACTCTTTAAATCTTTTACTAAAAAAAAAATCCCTTACGCCTTCCACCTCTATCAAGGAACAAACTTTATTTTCCCCTATCAACACTTTGGAGCATTTGGAATTGTCGTAACAAAAGCATTTTTCAAAAACTCAATTTTGATATCGGACAACTAATAGTCATAAGGTACACACATTACAAGACTTGAAACATTACCTTCTCTCCAACACACCATATTCCTACACAACAAAAAATTAAATCAATCACCTTCACAAATGCAACTTTCTTACTAATGGGGCCAAAAACATATTCACTGTCCCCCAACTGCTTATACTATCTATTACACTCTACGACATACACCACACACACATATCATTCTCATGTTACGATAATCATAACAAACACATTTTCTCTCATCCTTTTACATTCACCTATACTGCCTCAATACCGCATCTAGAATTGCATATCATTGAAGCATTAGTTTTTAGTCTCTTAGTGCCAATCCATAACCTTTCGTGTACTGTCTACCTTGTTATGGACCTTGCATTGTCACAGGTTATCCTTAGCTCGAGGTTGCTGCTAGGTTCGGAATGGAAGCTGTTTTTGCTTACTTCTCCTTATAAAGATTGCTGCATTATTTTAAAGCCAACAACAAATGCAACATTCTCGGACAACTACGAAGCTTTTCCACCGTTTAGTGTAGATTTTATTCCTCCACGGGATGTTTTCACTGTACTAAGCTAGGAATAGCCGGGTTTGCTTAGTATAGTTGTATAGTATAATCTTGCATATACTTATGAATACTAATGATTGTACTTTGTTTTGTTTATATATAAATGCAATATAGATACTAATGGTTGTACTTTGTTTTGTTTATATATAAATGCAATGTGAATTATAAAAAAAAGGGTGGAATGAATATTTTGCCTCTAATTATGAATTCATAATTATGTGCATAAAATTATTTGGATTGACTTATTATGTGCATAAAATTATTTTGCCTTTGACAATTTGGAATGACTTATTAGAATTCCTTATTATGTGCAAAATTATTTTGGTATATTTTTTTTGAATTTTTCAAATTGTGTACTCATATTAATTATGTACCATTGACACTGAATACTTAATAAAATTTAATGAACCATATAACCGTTCTCGCTTTCGTGGACAAACACTATACACACCAACAAATATTATTTTTTTAGTAGTAAAATACAGAATAACTATTTTGCCCCTGATTATAACTTCTTCAATTACTATAATTAAAAATAGGGGGAGTGTAGAAGGCGGCTGCTATAAGCACACCTGAAACAATAAAAAAAGATCGAAATTACTATTTTAGTCCCTATTTTGTGATTATAGTTATTGAGGAAGTTTCATTTAGAAGCAAAATAGTGATTTCACGACATCTTCTTTTTACAGTTTCGGTATGGTCTTAGTCGGACTCGGGGCAAAATAGTATTTTCACTATAAAAAAAAGACATTGTTTGGGTTGTAATAACAACTCAGCTTTTGTGTGTATTGATGGTGTGATTTTGTTGAATCATTTCAGTACTGCAAAACCCTAAATTGTTAAACCCCATTTGTATTAACAATGGTGGATTTGAAGAGAAAAAGAGGCCGTAAGCCAAAAAGTGCCTCACCCGAAAACAACGACGTCGTCTCCTCATCTCCCCCAACCCAAGATAGCCAACCTCGCCGCCGCGGCCGCAGCAAACTCAACACAATCGAAACCACCACCACTACCATTGATTCCATGCATCAGGTGGTTGTACCTTGTGCAAGTAATGTTGTACCCTCGCCTCAGGGTGTTGTACCTGGTGCAAAGACTGATGTACCCTCGTTGCAGAATCAAGGGCTTGTACCTTGTGCGAATAATGTTGTACGTGGCTCCAAGACTGCACCCTCGATGGATGCAGTGGTGAAGGTGTTCTGCGTGCACACGGAGCCGAATTTCTCGCTTCCGTGGCAAAGGAAGAGGCAGTATAGTTCGAGTAGTAGTGGGTTTGTTATTGGAGGGAGGCGCGTGCTCACAAATGCTCACTCTGTGGAGCATTATACGCAAGTAAAGCTCAAAAAACGCGGCTCGGATACTAAATACTTGGCCACTGTTCTTGCTATTGGGACTGAATGTGATATTGGTATATATTTATACTCCTGTCCCAAAATAATTGTCCAGTTTCGTTGTTATATCGAATAATATAAACGAATTTGATATTGGTGTATACTCCTATTCCAAAATGATTGCCAGTTTCATTGTTATATTTAATATATGAATGATATAAATAATGTGATATTGGTTTATATTTATTAACTCATTTGATATTTATGTTTGTAATTGCTTGAATTATCGACAGTTTAATGTTGGATTGAATGCAGGAATAACTTAAATGATAAATGAATTATCTTTAGCTATTTTGAGTAAAGATTTTATGTGAATTCGACATTTCAAATGTGTTTGCATTGATTTGATCTTACACGCATTACTTTATATGTACATGTATCAATGTTTATTTAATACACTAAGATGTTTACGATCTTGATACCTATTACTACCTCTGTCCCAAATATGCAGTCTAGTTTTATTTCTAAATTAACTAACTTTGGCCATTTGATATGCTCATTCGATATGTATCAAAAAGTGTGAAACCGTTACTCTAACCTACCCCTGAGATCCCTGCCATGGGATACCACGGAGGAGCTAATCATTCGATATTTATTTAAATTGACTCATATAAATTGTATGATGATTTTTTAAATGAAATAAAGAAATAGAATAACACCACTTAGCATCCCTAACTGTTATTATTGTTTTCTCCTTTGTTGCATTGTTTGCTTGAATGATACTTAGTTAGCCTGAAACTAGAGCTGACTTTTATTTGCATGTGACCTTGATATACTTCAAAAACGATTTCATTTATGCTGTAGAATATCTCTCTAGGCAAAGCTTAGTTTTATTTATTTATTCAATATGAGCTTTTACTTTCAAATGAAGTAGTGACGTATGCTATTCTATTTGTGATGAGATAGCTATGTTGACTGTTGATGATGATGAGTTCTGGGAAGGAGTATCACCTCTTGCCTTCGGAGATTTGCCTGCACTGCAAGATGCTGTGACTGTTGTAGGCTACCCTATTGGGGGTGACACTATTTCTGTGACAAGTGGTGTAGTATCACGGATTGAGATTTTATCTTATGTTCATGGATCAACCGAGCTTCTTGGTTTGCAGGTATTATGATCGCTGAATAAATTGCGTAGTCAATATAGTTCTCCTGGATAATACCATTGAGCTATTTTTTATTAATTAATATTTATTGTTTTCTTGTCACTCTTATAGATTGACGCGGCCATCAACTCTGGAAATTCTGGTGGTCCTGCTTTTAATGATAAAGGCCAGTGTGTTGGTATTGCTTTTCAGTCTCTTAAACATGACGATGTAGAGAACATCGGCTATGTAATACCCACACCAGTTATTTTACATTTTATTCAAGACTACGAGAAGAACGGAGCTTATACAGGTGTGATTCCCTTTGCGACAAGAATGCACATCGGATTTCCTTACATCACGTCGTCATTGATGCGTTTTAACTGGCAATTTATTTGTTCTTCCTGTTTTCACATCTCTAAATGTCATTAGGGTTTCCTGTGCTTGGAGTAGAGTGGCAAAAAATGGAAAACCCTGATTTGCGTGTTTCGATGGGCATGGTACCAAACCAAAAAGGTGTTCGCATTCGAAGAGTTGAACCTACAGCACCTGAGTCTAAAGTTCTAAAGCCATCTGATGTAATACTAAGTTTTGATGGTGTTGATATAGCAAATGATGGAACAGGTGAACCTTCTAACCTCTTTTTTTTACATCAGTCCATTTTAACAAAGATTCCTTTCAACATCATTTGACTTCATAAAATATTATAGTTCAGTAGAAATTTTCGTTAGTGGCTACAATTCGGAATCTGCTGTTCTCTAAATTTCTATGTGGAAGAATAGTTCCCCAATTGCGTACCTCCTTAACGTTGGACTTTGAGGAAAATGTGTGTGAGGTGTGTATGTTTATGTTGGTTCAGTGTGGCAAAAGTCCATAGTATTGCTAAGTCCACTTCTCTTCAATTTGTAGTGAATTCCATTTTGTGTGTTATTAGTATCTCTTTGTTTTAGTATTGTAATATCGTTACAGTCATGTGACTGCTAAGCTAAATATTTGAACATCTAAATAAGGGGAATCCTTAATGTATTTCTGCTTGATATTAACAAATGAAGCTTTTGAATAGTAGCAGCGATTTCTGTTTCATAATTCCATGTTAAAAAGAGTTAACAAAATCCGTTATACAACAATTTCCTACTGCTGTCCCTAGTCTGATTCCGGTTGATGCTCTTGTTTCCCAGTTCCATTTAGACACGGCGAGCGCATTGGCTTCAGTTATCTTGTTTCTCAAAAGTTTACTGGGGACAAAGCTATGATCAAAGTTCTACGCAATTCCAAGATAATTTCATTCAACATCAAACTTGAAACTCATAAGCGTCTTATACCAGCACATATTAAGGGGCTTCCTCCCTCTTACTATATAGTTGGTGGATTTGTCTTCTCAGCCGTCACTGTTCCATATTTGCGGTCTGAGGTCAGTTTCATTTGTGATTTTTTTTTTACTTTACCTCAAATGATATTTTATAATTAATTCTATTATGTTAATTCATCTCACCAACATTTTGTTGATTTAGTATGGAAAAGATTATGAATTTGATGCTCCAGTAAAGCTTTTGGTGAAACATCTTCATGGAATGGCACAGTCAATTGATGAACAACTTGTCGTCGTTTCTCAGGTTCCATTTCATGTCCTGTACCTATTTTTCAAGGTTATTAGGAATCTTATTTAACTTCTTCCTCATTGCTAAATTTTGTAGGTTCTTGTGGCCGACATTAACATCGGATATGAAGAGATTGTAAACACACAGGTTAGAGAATGTTGTAATGAACAACTATCACCAGAAACAATTATTACACCTTTCTGAAGCAATGATTATCTTTTGTGTAGGTTATTGCATTCAATGGAAAGCCGGTAAAAAATCTGAAGAGCTTAGCTAAGATGGTGGAGTCTTGTGATCAAGAGTTTCTGAAGTTCGATCTTGATTATGAACAGGTATTTATCTGTCTCAACATTTAAATTACACCTTTAGCTGGAAGTAATTGCAACGTTGACACTAATTGTTCTATGGCCAAGGCGGGCTTCAATCTAGATGAATTTATTTGGAGCCATAGATTCCTTTGATATATATTGACTTGTGTAGCTTAGTCCTTTTCTTTGAAATTACCAGAATTAGTGAAACACCAAAGATCCACAAATTTTAAATGTCATGGAATATAATTCACCAGCTAAAAGCTAACTAGAGCAAGCTTATTGTAGCCATAAAACATGGACAAACAATGTATTTTTCTCCAATTCTCAATACACTACCTACGCTTCTTATGTGTGAAGTAGTAGATAGTGGTTGCTCTTCACTCTTGCGTCAATTAGGAAACAATGTTTTTATAGGGGTAAGGATGCGTATTATCCCTCCCCCCCACACACACCTCTAGGGGCATGTTGATGTATTTGCAGTTTTGCACTTCATTTAAAATTATTCAATTCCCTTGTTCTTGACCCTATTGTCTGTAATTCCCCTTGTAGATTGTTGTCCTACAAACTAAAACTGCCAAGTCAGCAACTAAAGATATTCTCACAATGCATTGCATACCTTCAGCCATGTCAGAGGATCTCCGGACATGAATAGTAAGTGGAAAAAGCAAAAAACCGTTGTATTCTACTTTTGTCTACTCCCCATCATTCCTATCTAGATAGGACGCTTCAAGATGGTGCATATACCATTATAAACTACTAGCATGTCCCAGATGATGCATATAGCATTATACACTACAATGTTCCTCATGCCCTTCTTAAGTCACTGATCTTAAGCTTGAAGGAATATGTAGGCAATTTTGTGCTCGAATCTGTTGCAACTGTAATATGTAAGATTTCATTTAAACTGGAATGCATATTGGTGAAAGATTTTCATGTGAAGAACTAGTAAACTATGGAATTTTTTCTACGACGTTGAATACTTTATTCTGAATCTTCTTAAATGATTGCTGGTTCTTTATCATCGATCGACGCAACAATGTCACTCAATGTATTTTGGTTTCTATTGTATAGACGTAGAGAAT
The DNA here is from genome assembly GCA_019722365.1 of Lithospermum erythrorhizon. NCBI lineage: Eukaryota > Viridiplantae > Streptophyta > Magnoliopsida > Boraginales > Boraginaceae > Lithospermum > Lithospermum erythrorhizon. Next base: position 84,686 of record JADFUC010000036.1, on the reverse strand, counting down.
AGAAATTTGGGTTTCATAAGATTGATTGTTCAGGTTTTAATGTGGGTGCTACATCCTACATACCTACACTACAAATGACAAATACATTGTATCATGGTAGGCCATACACGTTACCCTTAACAAAGTTTGATACCAGAACAAAAATTCAGCATTTGATATATGTAGAATCAAAATATGAAAAGAGCAGGGAATTATCATGTAAACTCATGCATTTAACAAAACTGAAGCTTTTAAAATTTAACTGTTCAGCATTTACATGTCTAGATACTCATTCGATGAGCCTTGTAGGCTTGAACAAAAGCTTCAACTTATCATTTACAAGTGATAATGAGAGACCAACACTAAAAGGATATGTTACTGAACTGTACTGGGATCATACACGGTATATCATCCCTACCTCCAATGTCGACGCCTGAGGAAAGCTTAATGCATATGTCGGTCCCCTAGAATTTCTTCTTAAGAACTCATACCCGATATCGATGACAAGTTTCTTGAAGAAACTCGAACCACTCTTTGCCTTCACGTAGCAATGTCCCAATATGAATGCAAGCCCCGCCTCCCTAGCTTCCATCAGTTCCTGCAACTCCTCTCTTGCACTTGGATCCACTTTGGGGCTCTCTGGGACAAGAAACCTTACTCTTTTCCTTGGCATTTTAGGTGATTGAACTTCTCTCAGTGTTGATGTGCTTGCTCCCTCTGAAATCACAGATAGTTCTTCAGCATCTTCGGACGTCCTTAAAGGTTCTAGGTATGAAGATGTTGTCCCAATTACTGTCATTTTTTCCTCATCGCTTAGATCCTCCACACCAACAATGCTTTCAGTCGCTTCAGACCTGATGAATTCAGCAATACTACAAACAAGGTCCTTCTCGAACTCCACATCATCTATGTGCATATCACGGTAGCCATACCTTGCTATACATCTATAGATCCGGTAGTCTTTTGGTCCGATTCTCCCAACCAAGAACCGTTCTTCAGGTCTTACACGAGGAACTGGCACAGATTTGACGCAGAGAAAAATCACAACCTGATGAAAAGCAGGGAGATTGGTGACAAAATGAGAAAATATTGCTGGAACTCCAGCCACAAGCTCAGTATGAATCAGGCCAATCCCCCTGACTCTGACAATACCAAGATTCGGACCCAAACTAAGCAGCCAGTTGAGTGAAACTTTGTTCTGGACATCATATTCATACTTTTTCAGAGTTCCGTAGTGCCATATGTACATGATGAGAAGAAAGGTGAACGAGAGGGCAATGGGAACCCAAGCTCCCTCAAGGAACTTGATTAGAGAAGCTGAGAAGTAGAGTGCTTCAATGGAACCAAAGAAGAACATGAAACAGAGAGCTAGGAATAGATTTTTGTGCCAGCATAGGACAATAACAAGAGACATCAGGCAGGTGGTTACTAGCATTACTGTAATAACTGCAAGACCTGCTCATTTAAAATAAGGCATAATAAGAAAATACATTTCTGGATCTTGATAATTGGAAATATGTAATGCTTCGATAAGTTTCTTTTCAATACTCTTGATTATGATTAAGTAAACAAAGACAGCATTCGTATATGAATGTAGTGGCTTAAAAGCATCTCCGAAATTGTAATTTATAAATTGCAGCCATAATAGAAGATGCAGTCATAAAACAAGATGAAATCTCACGCATGTCAAACCATAGATGGACAAGTTTTTTGGTGTGGAAGCACAGAATGAATTGTACCTGATGCGTTACTTATATGTTTAGTATCTCTAAATCCAATAGTTACGGCCAAGCACAGAAGCATCAATGTCCAGTTGATCTCAGGAATGTAAATTTGACCATATCTCTTGGACGATGTATGTATAATTCGGATTTTGGGGAAGCAACCTAGAGCTGAACACTGCTTGATGATAGAAAATGTTCCTGTAATGATGGCTTGGCTACCAACCACTGCAGCGAGTATGGCAATTGCTAGCACAGGCCAACGCAATTTTTCTGGCTCCAATAAAAAGATCAAAGAAATTACATTACTGATAATTACTTATCCGAGCTCGGAATAGAGACAGATATGATCTAGAGAATGAGACTTCAAATTGAATCTTATGTACCAGGTACCGAAACATAGAATCCGATTCTGTAATCGCTTTCAAGTATGTGATGCTTGGAGAGGTAAGCTGCTTGCCCCATGTAGGCAAGGATCAATGCTGGATAAACCACAAATGTGAAAGCTATCTGCAAAAAAATAATAAGACAAGTTACAATTTTTTTTTATCAAGAAAAATTTGAACAAAACAAACACCAGCTCGAAAACTAGTAGTCCCCAAGAAAGATCTTGTCAAAATCAATGTTATATCCAGATTTCCTTAATGTGTTCTTAGAAGCTAATTTAAAATTAATGGAAGATCGCTCTTGGAAGGCTGATTGTTGTCATCCAATTATTCAGTTATATAGAGAATGTTTATAGAGCTGCGTAAGATACCAGTTCTAAAATTATTTTTATTCAGTAAATCCTAACATTGTCCACTGTCAAGCTTAAATAACTGCTGCTCCAAATTATTTGGAGGCTTCCTCCATATTCGACCAATTAATGCCTCAATTACGAATTCATCTAACATGTAACATTTTAATTTCATCGTCCATTTCTCACTATCTTGTTGTAGCTCTGCCATGAAAATATACAGTCATACTTCATTGGAATATATAATAACGGTTAGGAATCAATCAATGGATAAAATAACAAATACAGGGAGAAACATCACCAAATTGCTCAAATAAACATAAGTAATTAATTCTAGTAGAAGAAATAAGATCAAGACCAACACTTTATTGGGAGATAACTATGCGTTTAAAGGGGAACAACAAGTGAATGTATAAAGCATTGAAAAGGAAAAAGAAACTTTCAGCAGGTTAACTATTTGAAGAGCATGAGATGAAGAGGTACTAGCGTATTAAATACTGAGAAACTGTGAATAGTTGAGAATGCAGGAGCTACTGGATCGAAGTTTTAAACAGTCTGAAACTGCTTACTCCTCGGGAATTAGACATTATTAGGAAAAATCATCAAGGTGGTATAGTTATACAGATCAATTGCTAGAAGGCACAAGAGAAATCCATTCTCAACAGTAGCGTATACCTTAATAGACAACTGCGAGAAGTGTCCCAGATCAGCAAACATAGCCTCCGAACCTGCAAAGCATGTTCAGAACATTATATATAACATAAATTACCTCGTGAAAATGTAAAAAGGTATTCCACAATGCATATTCTACCTGTAATACATAATAAAATCCCACCCAAGGACATCCAACCTCCTCTTCCAGTTTTCTTCAAGAATTTGTACATATAATAAGGAGAGAGGGCCTGGTAGACATGCGGGTTCCAGAGGATGATATTGTATACGCCAATTGCACTGATGCATAGAAGCCATGTTATAACAATCGGAGCGAAGAGGAAGCCTATTCTGTGTGTTCCATAGTGTTGGAGAAAAAACAGAATCACGAGTATGACACAGACTACTGGGACTTCTACATCTGCAAAAAATAGAAGAATTAATATAAACAATGGAAATTAGAGGCCACTCATAATGTAATTGCAGTTAAATCTTAATAGGAAAGCATTGTTCTTAACTAGTCAACAAGATTAGACAGTTTCAAGGTAAAAGCACAATTTACATCATCGAGTTGGATTAAAAACTTATGACTTTAGTTTCGTAGACCTAACAATTGCAGTGGTACCTCAACTTTTTGTATACAAGTGTATGGAGAACACAAAAGATTAGCAGTATTAGAATCTAAGATATTAACTCTAGAAAAGTAGAAATAAATATATTTTTGTTGAACGAACTTCTTTATGCATTACAGGAAAGTCAATCACTCGGGTCCTCTGTCAACTACCATTTCTGAGAATTCTTTGAACAAATTCCTTCATGTACGACAAGAAATGCAGTGACACAGGTGGCTTTGGTAAGTTAACTGTGATATGTCATACTTGAACTAAATTCTGCTGCCGCATGGAAGGTGGCTTTGGTAAGTTAACAGTGATATGTTGTACATAGATGTAAAAAATAAATCGAAACATCTTATATTTTACACAGATGAGATGAAATTGTAGAGGCTTGACAAACTGATAGACTAGCACCCCGGAGCAGAATTGTCGAGGCTTGACAAACTGATATACTAGCACCCCCGAGCAGGTTTGTGAATATTAGAGATAACATATATTTATTATCTTTAATAGTGAAGGATTTACCAAAAATCATAAACCAAACCCCTTACCCTCATCATTGTTTAGTTTTTGTTAACTCTAAAGGGTAGAAATGATGGTCCATGCTTGTGTTACTTGCAGTCCTATAGTCCTATAGTAACTCAGGTCTCAGGGTGTATCAAAAGCATCCCACCAAATTCACCTTCTATCAATCTGACTTTATTGTTCATGCTTGAGTTTTTGTTGTCCTCCGAAAATAATCCAGATTGTAGAATAATATATAATTAGTTAGTTACTATAACTGGAGCAACTCAAACTAGATTGTAGAATAATATATACGGAGTAATTAGTTAGTTACTATAACTGGAGCAACTCAGCCACGATATTCAAGTTTCAATTCTTATCAACAGCTTTTCAGATATTCAACATTATCTGATAACTTTTCATCTTTACCTACTTTGCTTACAGCCTCAACTTGCATATCCACTTCCAAAAGAAGCTGACATCAATATGGTGGAATGCACTAAGTTTTCAGACCTAACTTTTTCATGGGCAAACCATAACCTAGTTCTAGATGACCCCACCATTAGACCCTTCAAGTTAACATAAGAAGACATCTAGATTTGAAATAAAGTAACACAATATTAATATCTTTGACACTCACTTTCTCTTTATCATCTCATATCCCAATATCTATCAGTTAATGACCCAAACCCAAAAAAACAAGATGTCAAAGGAATCATTTAAAAGCTTAATCTAGCTTACAAAGTTGATATTGGCAACTCTAAGGCAGCTTAGACCGTTCTCAGAATAATCGTGAACTTACTCCGCATTGTTCCTTTTTTATTTCTATTCTTAATCACCTGCTTTCCTAATTTTGGGGCCACATAAATGATAATTCCAAAAATTGTTATTATTATCATCTTCAAGACAGTGGATAGATGGGTAGGTTCATAGGATCAAGGCAGGTTTGATATCACTGACATAATATACATATATATATATACATCAACTGGACAACCAGATCTTAAGAGGGGTTAGGATTAAACATACTTCAATAAGAGACACTATGATTTGACAAGAGTAAGACAAAGAAAGATGATAAATATATTCCAGAAACTCACATTGGTGATGCTGTTTTGACATGGAAAGCTCTAATCCAGAAACAGCTGAAAATACTGCATACATAACAAGAACTAATCCAATTAACAATCATATACATTACTGAAAATGTAAAATTTAATAGCTACAGAAAGAATTCACAGAAGCACATTAAATCTTCTACCTGAGATTGCAGGGGTGAGGACTCCATCACCAATTACCATACAAGTCCCGATCAACGATAAAATAAGCAAAGCTTGTTGCAAAAACTTGTGGTTTTCTAATGTCGATTTCAACCTCTTCCCTAACCCTTTATCATATGAAGATGAATTCCCATCTTTCTTATACTCATACAAATCTTGATCAGCTAATTGGCCATTGGGCAACACACTCACTCTAGCATGGCGGCATAACAAGGAATATAACGCAAAAGTTCCACCTTCACCATTATCATCAGCTCTAAGAACTATGATTACATATTTAAGAAGAGGAATAAGAGTTAAAGTCCAGAATACAAAAGATAAAACTCCAAAAATTTCCTCATTAGTTTCTGAATGTTGAATATCCTCTGCAAATGTACTCTTGTAGACATACAAAGGGGAAGTACTTAAATCTCCATACACTACACCCAAACTTTGATAAGCCAAAGTTAACACAGTCCTCCATGATTCTTTCTGCATAATCAACAATACCCAAACACCAAAAATAAGCATTTCACTAATAAGATCTCAAATTAACCATTCTTGAACAATAAAATTCTCACTCAATTTGGAAACAGCATCCGTGTTGTAATGTAGCGTACTATTTGAGCTCTCTACCCGCTTAGGCAGGAGTCTATGAAGAGTCATTCGGACATGTTAATGTACGAACGATAAATTTCTCACCTTGACAGCATTTTGAGGACTCCAAGCTTCAATATCCATCACAAAGCAATTCAGAAACATGGGCAGATCATACTTTGCTTCCACTTAACATATACAATCTTAAAGCAACCCAACACTTGGTACTTTTACTTCAAAACACTCAAAAGAAAAAAGCCAAAAAATGGGAAAAGACCATTGTGTTTTCTTGCACAAATGGAAGATTATGGAATTCAACAAATCTTCATCAAATATGATAAAACATTCTATAAACATACACAAAACACTATAACGTCAAAAGGGGTGGTGGGATCTGTGGGAATTTGTGCTAAACCAACTGAAACAATTAGTAGTAGTACTTATAGACTATGGTCCTCGCAGCTAATAATTTTATAAATTTATATTTAAAATTATAAAAATAGTTATACTAGCATATATCTTTCTAACGAACCTGCAGGTCGCAGCACTTACTTATCGAATGTGCATTGGGTGATACTAGTGCTAACATAATGGGCTATAAATCACGCAAGCCAGATAAATCATATTAGACAAATTTTGTGTGATAAATTGAATGAAAAAAATATTAATAGGGAAATCAATTAGTATATAACTTCATTAATAGTATAGTAGTGGACAAAATAAACTATAACATCAATTAAGAAGAGATGAAGGGACTATATCATGAAAAATAATTATTGCATTTAGACTATTTGTAATTGTATGTAGTTATGGGAGGTACACTTTGTGATGTGGAGTATAAATATGTGACAAATGATTGTGCATATAAGGCTATCTATAGTGTAATGTTTTAGTGATTTACGATATGTTAATGGACCCACCATACCTAAATTTCGAAAATTCCTGTCCCATTTAGTCTAAAAAGATTCCCGGAATGGCCTTAATATAAACGAATGATTTCATAAATTCCCATCACATTATGGACATCTTTTCGTGTGAATGTGAAGCCATAATATTAGAGAGGATTATTTGTTCTTTTGCCACTTTTGTTTGTTCTGGCTTCTTGGATTTATACATAGCATATGATATTATGGTATGTTAAATGGGATTTGTTATTTTATTAATGTTTTGGTTCAATTAATATTTTTTGTGTGACACACTTTGTTTTTAATAATAAGATGTATGTATTACGTGTTATTTTAAATGTTTAAATTAGATATAAACATACTGAAATTAACAGGTTTGATGATGCTTTTCAATGTAATGTATATTGATACATATATGCATATTTATACAAGAAGTCAGCATTGAAATCTCAACAAATGAGGAGCTATATTAGCTCAGATAAAATTTCCTCAATACATTTGAAATGTTGTTATACCAAACTCCTATCTACACTCCGCCCGGCTTATCTTTCAAATTCCTCCAAACACAACGACAAATAAGGGACTATGGCTAACAACACATACTACCCGCCTCCCCACAATTCTAATTAATTAAAAATCTAGCTCAAAATTACTTTATTAAATTACAAATAACAATTGATTTAGCTATTTTCAAGGAGAGGAAAAAATATTAAATAATAAAAATAAAAATATTAGGAGATAAAAGAGAACTTTTTAGCTCTAATGCAAAAGGTTTCGTTGATTAAACAAATCATCAATTATAATGGAATAAGAACAATTTTTGTTAGAGAATTAATTAAATTGAGATGAAGGGAGTATGATTTATCATGATTTTAATCAAATATGATAAAACACTACGTATAATACTATCTTCATGTACAAAACTCCCTATTGTATAGTTTGAATTTTAATCATTAAAATTCAAAATAGATAATTTTCTTTAAATGAAAGAGTAAAATATATAATTTAAAATGCAACAAACAATATGAAGTCTAATTAAAAAGTTCTGATGCCCCATTAATTAAGAGTTGATATGTAGAGATTCTGTATCTTGGGTCAACAAACTAAATAATTTATTTGAAAATAATTTGCAAGCCTTGGTCACCAAAAAATTAAAGAGTGCAGGCCATGCAGTGATTAACTGGAATAACTGGTACATTCTATAATTTTGAATTGTAATAAGTACATACTTTAATGAGAAGAACGTGACATGACAAAATGAGCATTGAACTCATTGATGTATGATTGAATCTGGATGACTCGAATTGAGTTAATTCGGATCCGAGCCAGTTATTTGTATCATGAATGGTTTAATAATGGATTTTATATCATTTGAGAGTTTTTATTGTGTGGTTATTTTTTAAAGATAGAAGTTACAAATTACATAGTATATCACCTAAATATTACACCGAGATTTTTGAATAGAGGCTCAGATCGGGTACCACTAGCAATGAAATCCAAATCATCTAGCAATGTTCAATTAGTTGTTGTATTGAAGTGGTCCTTTATTTATTGCAAATAGTTCAATACATTGAAAACGCAACTCGTGCCAAAGAAATTCATTTGTGAGTTGCGACAACTTGGTATTGCTTGTACACACACATACATACAAGTGAGTAAGTGACCACTTGATAGTTGATGTGATGTAGTACAATTGTATTCTAATTCTCAGGCAAATCCTAAAATATTCTATTCTTAGTGATTATAGAGATTATTGATACGATGTTGTCAAGAAATCATGCGGAGTTCACACACGTTATATTTGACAATAATAAGAAGATATAATGTTATTACAAAAATTATGCATTATATCAGTTTCCAGTGCTACAAATTTTTTTTTATTAATATAATAAATTATCTATAAAAACTATGTTTTTAATATTAAGACTAATTGAGTATAATCAAATGAGGAAGCCCTCCAATTTTTTAGCATATACAGTATGGAGTATGTGAGAAATATATAATCCTCTCTAATTAATAAAATGATTTCAATTTTATATTTATTAGATTTAAAGAATAACAAGTAATTATTAACATTAAAATTTTGGCTCTAAAATATATACTAAATACAATAGTATTAACTATAATAAATTTAAATACCATATATGAATATTTTGACAATGTAAAATGATTTTACTCATAATGACAAGCCTTCTAGTTCAAATTCATGACAAATGTCAATTTGTTTTAAATAAAAGAACAAAAATGATAATGAAATGACTTTAAACATAAGACATGAGAGATGATCGACGTAAAAGTTATAATACATGAGGCTAAACACAAACTACACACCGCACCTGTAAACTTCCGGGTGACATTGCGGACAAAAGGCTACTTGCTACATGTCAACACTTTTTCACCTCAACGACCGCACTCACATCCACAAAACTCATTCTTTTGATGAGTGACGTCCATTTTTCTGGTTCATGTCCATTTCTTTCACAACTCCAATGCAGCCCATGTATGACCTACCTTTCTTTCTTTCTTTAGTACTACTATGACTACTTAGGAGAACACTTATTTAGAAAGCATTTAGCAAAAAATACTTTCTAAAAAGTATTTAAAAGGCGCTTAACTACTTAGAGGCGCTAACTTAGAGGGCTCTTCAGCAAAAATCATTTTAAAAAAATTAAATAATACAATAAAACCCAAGGTGACGCCCCCTCTTCCCCCTGCTTCTCTCCCTTCTAAAACCACCCCCACGCCTTCCTGCTCCTCCAATCTCCACGCACCACCACTAATTTTTCATTTTTTAATATTTATTTATTTTCATTTTTTAGTTTTATTTTTATTTTTTTAATCGCTTATGTTAATCTAAATGTTTATATAGTTTGAATTCTGCTTTAAATTAATTGCTTTGGTGTTAATTTGGAAATATATATATATAGTTTATAATTTGGGGTTATTTTGAGTTTTTATGATCTAAATGTTTGATTTTTATCCGTTGAGTAATTAGAAGTCAGTGTCAAGTTGCTTTCGATGTTTATTTGATGATTGTTTGTGAATTTCATTATTTTTGAATATTATTTTAAGATTTTAAAGTTTAGTTATGATCTAAAGTTGTGGTTTTAATTTGTTTTGAGTAATTGGAAGTTAATTTTGTTGTTTTTCGGGTTTATTTGATCATTTTGGTTCATTTGGTGAGTTATTTGTTGATATGAAGGGAGATTTTTACCTGTTTTGAGTAATTGAAAGTTAATTTTGTTGTTTTAGTTATTTATTTGATTATTCATTTTTGTATAAAAAGTTTGTTCATATACGATTGTTGACCATTCTTTATATAAAATTTTATTGGTTTATAATTATCCAATTTTAGTAAATTTAAGGCTTCAAGTAACTAGTATGTATATGATTTATGTTTCGAATTTGTTGGCTATGTTTGTTGGTATATGATGTTTAATTTATTTGTGTAATTCATGATTCATATATTTTGTAGTAAGTACTATGGATCGAAATTAGATGGTTACCAATGCTTGTCACAAGAATAAGTAAGCTGTGAAGGAGTTTATTGAGTTTACTTTAATAAATGTCGAGAATAGAAAGTTCATTCCATATCCTTATTGGAAGTGTTTAAATCTGAGTACAGTAGATGAGGATGAACTGGAAGAGCATTTGATATGTAACGGCATGTATACAAACTACAATTGCTGTAAAAATCACGGTGAGATGAAAGTTGATTCTAGGTCCACTCGATTTAAGTTTGATAGTGGACACGATGAGAGTGTGAAGTAGGCTTAAGTGATATCGTGAAGAAATACCAAGGGTATTGTAGAGGGAAGATTTGATTGATCATCCTTAATTATTGGAGAGGTTAAAAGACGACGCGAAGGAAACCTTTGTGATGGATGTAAGTTACCAAATTAGACGCGCTTATTACCTTGTACAATTTAAAAGCCAAACATGGATGGACGGGATTCATCTTTTGCTGCACTTATTCAAGAAGTAAGCTACAATCTAATTATCGCCTTCGATGATAATGTGGTTGCCTCGAAGAAATTATGACGCAAAACAAGTGCTTAGTTCAATTGGGTCAAACACGGTAGGCATAGCATGCATGTGTGAAAGATTGCATATTATTTCGAAAGGAATATGCATCATTGAAAGAATGTCCCAAGTGTAATGCCCCTGTTATAAGAAGAGAGAATCTACCCCAGTCAAAGTGATGTATTATTTTCCACTTATACCTAGACTCAAAGGCATGCATTTGGAGTGTAGATTTTAATAAATTTAACATGACATTTCGCATGAAAGGGTAAAATATAGAAAGCTTAGGGATCTCATGTGGGATGCACGCCGAAGACTTTTATGCAGGTCCTAAAATCCTTACGGTTTGTGTGGGCTTGTCATCGATGGAATGAATCCTCATGGAATTCAGAGTACCTCTCACAGTACATGGCCGGTAGTTTTGGCAATGTATATTTTACCACCTTGGCTATGCATGAAACATAAATATTTGATGTTGTCTCCATTGATATCTGGACCTAAACAGCCTGGCAACGATATTGATGTATATTTGACACCTTTAATCGAAGATTTGAAGTTGTCAGAGAGAAGCGCGTATGTATATGATACAAGAAATGACAACTTCAATTTGAGGGCTATATTGTTTGAACAAAGGAATGACTTTCCGCTATGAAAATTTATCTCGATATAGTGTAAAAGGACACTGCCAGCAAGATCAAACCGACTTTGTTCGATGAACAGGTAAAAAAAAGAGGTTTACATGAATACTTAGGCTTACCAGAAGGATATAGGAAAGCAGCTTCAGTGTTTGACCGAAAATGTGAAAATCGTGGACCTCCTCCTATTTCAATGGGCCAAGAGGTATTTGGAGCAAGGTGAAGAACTTGCAAATTTCTATCGGGGAAGAGAAATTCTAAGTCGGCACTGCCTAGGGATTTAAGAAGTGCTCAATTTTTCTGAGCTGAATTTTATTGGAAGGATTTAGTCACAAACATATAGACCTTATGCATCAAGAGAAAATATCACCGAAGTTCTCAGAGATTCATTGGCTTAGGGTACAAAGGCAAAACAAAATATAGAGAATTCGAGGTGTTTACTGAGTACAATCGGGACTAAAAGAGGAATCAAACCCGTGAAACATGGATGCAAAACATATTCCGTCCCCAGCCTATGAGTACTCTTAGTAAGAAGGATAAAAAAGTTTTCAAATGACTCGAGATCAAGCAGGTTCTTGAGGGTTATTCATCAAACATCGGAAGTCTAGTTTCGCTAAGAGATTCCAAAGACCTAAAATGTTGAAGTCACGATTGTCATATCCTCATAGAGAACTTTGATTCCAAGTGGCAATACGATCTATTCTACCTAAGGAGATAGACACAGAACAATTACAAAGCTTACGCTTATTATTCTTCAAGACTATTTGTAGCAAGGTGATTGATCCTGATAAATTACCAATTTTACAAGCTGAAATTGTTGAGATCCTTTGTGAGCTGGAAATGTATTTTCCACCATCTTTCTTTGATATTATGGTGCACTTGACGGTTCATTTAGTTGAGGAGATAGAAGAGTGTGGGCCACCGACCTTGAGGTGGATGTACCCTTTTGAAAGGTATATGAAAGTTTTGAAGGATATGACAAAATAGAAGTCGACTGCAGGGTTGTATCACCGGCAGGTACTTAACGGAAGAAGACGTGAATTTTGCACCGAAAGATAATAAATTTAGAGAACATAGGTCTTCCAGTACCTCGTCATGCTAGTAACAGGGTAAGTGAATATGTGGAAAACAATTGATAGTTGTAGAAGGACTGAAGTTGGAACAAGCACACTTGTACATCCTAAACAACAATGTATGAGATCATACATCGGCTACGCATAAAGTACTACTCAAGAAGACAATCCAGCAAGTGGAGCGGGGTGGCTCAAGGGTGAGCACAATCGTACTTTCGTTTCTTGGTTTGAAAATCATGTGGCTAAACAATTAAATGTAAATGCTAACTCTATTTCAAATACAATCAAATGGCTATCAAGGGGTCCGCGTATGCACATTTTTTCGTATAGTTCCTACACTATCAATGGGTACACGTTCTACACCAAAGAACAAGATGAAAAGAGGTCTACGCAGAACAGTGGAGTCACACTTGTAGCCGAGGAACTAGAAATCACAAATGCTAAAGACATAAACCCGATTTATGCCAAGAATAGTTTCTATGGTGTGATTGAACATATATGGGAGTCGATTATGCCGCCTATGTTCCCCTGTTCGGTTGTACGCTGGCAGAGAATAAATATGGAAATCAAAGTTGATAAATTGGGTTTTGTAAGAGTAGACTTGAATAGGTCAAGTTCAAAATAAGACTCCATTCATACTAGCTTCCTGTTAATTCAAGTGTTTTACTTAGTGATCCAGTAAATGAAACGGCTCTATTGTTCTTCTTCTAACAAGTTTAATGAATATAAATACGAGAACATTGGGCAGAAGACTACGATGACCAAGATGACCCGCTTAGAGGAGCTATAACGAGGGTATTTGGACACCACAGGCTAGGAAACAATAATATAGCATTGCTCGAAATGGCAAGAAGGAAAACGAGGAAAAAAATAAATGTGGGTGTTTATTTATTTTTTTGTATATTTCAGTTTATTTATGTCAACTAATTCATGTTTTTATATTATATTTGTGTTTTTGACTGTTTCATGTGATTTTTGTTTGTAGATTATGGGAGACTAAAGATTTCTAAATATTAATGTCACTATGTACGCTAGCTGGCGATGTTAAGCCGGGATAAGCCTCGGTTCCAACATACTATCTCAAAAACGGAAGCTAATAGGTGGAGGTAAGAGAGGAATTGTTTCAATGAAAAAAGTTGTTGTTGCTAGAAGTAATGGGATCAAATTTAAGGTACTATGTTGTTCTAAAATTATTATATACATTGTCATTTGTTTATACGTTGGGTTACTTGTCACTTACTAACTATTTTAAGTGTATTTATTACTTGTAGGTCGATTTCAATATTGATGGTCAACCAATTGGCCCAAACAAGTCCACATTTGGTGAATATATTGGTTTGCTTGCTCGATGATCCTTCGACGTATAATAATCAAAATTTACGCATGGTCTCAGAAGCAAAAAATATGGGAAGAATTTTAGGTTGTTGAATTTTTGGATTGTATGGATTACATATAAACATATGCATGTATACATATGGGCATATTTATGTGATATGTTACTCAAATTATGCTTTTCATGCATCTTTGTTTGAGTTACGGTAGTCAAGTATGGATAGCGACTACAAAAAGGCGGCAAACAAAGACGTGAGTTTTCGCAAAGTTATCCAAAGAATGCTACGATAGTGAAGGTAATCCTATTTTGAAACCTCCTAAGAGATATAACAAGCTTAAGGTTGTGGAAAAAGTCGGGAAGGATTTCAGAGAAGAAGTCGGGAGGGCAAATATTTAAGGTAATTAGAAAGGTAATTTAAAAATTCTAGAAATTTATACTAATGTAAGTATTGTATACCACTGCTATTTTATAGCACCGAGTGAATCGAATTCATGCCGCAAAAAAAATAAGAGGTGTTTGCTAAGATTGTGTGCTTGGGTTGCGCCAATTCAAGAAACAAATTCGTAAGCTACTTTTTATATTTAATATATTTACTTATTATATACATATTTAACAACTTAAATAATTTTGTTTCAATCTAAAACCAATGTAAAAGACAAATTGAAAATGAGCCGCTAGACAACGACTAATGTTAGGAAGGACGCCGAAAGTCGGTAGACGGGAAGATCATGTACGACACAGAAAGATAGCTGGATGCAAGCGAGTAAGTTCTAAACCGATCTATATCTAATTTAAGACTTATGTTTTTATGTGGAAATAATCTAAATGCATAATTGCAGGAGGCTATTACCGACACCCTGGCTGTAGATGAAGAATTTCTTTTGGTTGTGGTCCCAACGTAGATGTACCGGCAAAGGTCATGGTGCTGTCGTGGGTACTACGGACGAGTACTTACAGCCGGTCACGGGGTAACAAAGACCGATTTTTTTGGAAAGAGACGAGATTCATCTCAAAATCCCGAGGTCCATGAATTGAAACAAATGGTGTTGGAAATGCGACATAAGTTACAACACTGGGAAAGATCGCAATTTGAAGGTACGTCGCAATGTAAAAAATTAGACGAAGCCGACACCTTCACTTCACAAGTTTCCACCTAAGAGCGTCGTGGTGTTTGCCTTACGCTGGTCCCGATTTGATTCTGCAGGTATTTATTTAATACTTTTATTGATGTTATATGTTGAATTTTGTGTGTAATAACTTTGCCTAGTTCAAGTATATAACTGATAATATCTCGTTATATGTATTTCGTTATATGTATTTCCATAAGTAAAACCTAAGACAACTTAGATGTTGTGTACTAATAAGCTATATGAAGTATTGTGACTAAGGAAGGTGATAATCAAGTATTTTGGGATACTAGTAGCTACTCAAACTGGCTAAGTAGTGTTTATAATAATTTTTTCTTTAGTAGTCTTCGTGACATGTTCATGGATTCACCATCATATTCTAAGGTTGGGTCGGGATTAGTATTTGATAAAGAGGGACAGAAAATTCACAATATCCAATTGAAAGTTGACCAAGTGAGAGTTTGTTTTAAAGAGATTGTCCCTGGTCATGAAGGTATATCTTTACCATGTCCTATTGTCGGTGCAGATCACTACCGTAGGCGATTTATCAAGTACAGGTCGCATGGCTCAAGATCGATTTCCTCTTACAAAGAAAGATACACAAAAAATAAATTATATGACTAGTTGTGATAACTTCAATATATGATTACTTGTCATTCATACTAAATAGTGAAACCGATTTTCAGGCTTCAAGATTCAATAAAGAAGCCAGCTTACAAAGTAAGGAGAAAGTTTCAATTGCTCAGTCCGTCGCTCCAGTTATTCAGAGGAAGCCAGCTTATCCTCGAGAGGGTGACATCGACCATCATACATGCTTTGATTTTTGTAAGTTTCATGCTCGCTACAATAGAGAAGGTGATTCATTTGAAGTTCAAATGCCTGAGTTGTTTTGGGGTGAAGCTTACGTTGATCATGTTTCTATTGACAACGTGAAAGAGGTGGTCACACGTGATTGGTTAAGTGCTACCACTATATGCATTTACATAAGGTAATGATAACAATATATTCTAAATGTTTCATAGATCTATTTACAATATATAGTTATTAATATATTTTCTATTGAAGGTACTTGTGTGATGTGTATTTGGTTGATTTAGACAACACACCGCGCCGAGAGGTTCTCATTTCTCTCTCTCCAAATAGGCAGCTTTTTCATGAGATACTATCTGGTGGATATACTACAAAAAACATTTAGGGCCTTAATCATCTCATCATATACTATATAATGTGGTTAATAATTCTATAATTTATTTTTAAATTAACTAGTAATTAATTTTCATATTATCAAGTATAGCTATTTTGGCTACTAAATAATGTCATTCAAATAATGTAGATTATTGGGCGTTGATTGCCATCAACACCAAGACCCATTACATATACTATATGTATCCGTTTTACGAGTACATCACTTTCTCTCCCACGCGACATGGTGCAAAATATCAAATATTCATTGATTATATAATATATATATATATATATATATATATATTGTCTTATTTTTATTATTTCTCATTATTTATTTGCTTATCGTAGTATTATGAATGCATATCGTAGCACCAAAAAGTAAAGTATTGTAAGTAGAAAGATATTGAGCCAAAATCTAGCCTGGGTTAGCATGTAGGTATATTTTAGTATTTCTCAAGAATAAATACTCGTTACCGTTACATCTGCAAGTATAACTTTGGTTTTGAATGATTGTATTCAAAGGTCCGGCAGTGAGAGTACAACATATCGTGGATTCTCTCTGCCTCTGCTTGTTTATTGAGGATATCTTAGAACTGTCAATACGAGTCTTTCTTTAGCCGTAAATCCTTTTTAATACTTGATTTTGATATAAAATAAATATCAAGTCAGTCATATTGAAGTGTATGTATAACTTTTTCGATCAAGATCCTCGTATAATCGTTGTTTACATTTATGGATGATAGAATTACTCGAAGTTTATAAGGATGGCAAGTGGCTAGCTGCATACAATAGATATCTCAAGAATATTCTAGATGTAGAACGAGGAGCTTCATTGGATGCTATTGCAAAACTCGAGTATTTGTCTTTCAAAATTTTGTAATGCTCGACAGCATGGTGTTTGTGAAACACCTAGATACATTGATATACATTTGATTTGATGTTTGTTGGGTTATGTTTTGAATCAAATATTGGCAATACGTATTTATAAAATGTTTTTGAATTTGCTTTTTATATTACCTTCTTTGCTGTCTCTGTATTCGCTTATGCTTAAACGCTATAATAATAAAAACAAAAGCATAAATTATCGACTTGTATGCGCCACAGTCAGTTTCTAAGTTAACTACTTAGAAGGCGTTTTCAAGAAACACCCCCAAGCTAACTACTTGTGGTGGCGCCAACTTGGGAGGGCTTAAGTGTTTAGAGGGATGCTCAAGACCATTTGTTAAAATACTTGTAGACGCCTATTATAATGATACTTTTTAAAGTCATTTTATGCTTTTGAAGTGTCCTCTAAATACTTTTTGTAATAATGAGTAATCTTTTTTAGCTTTGGATGCCCAAACATGTCTTTGCAGCTATCGAATAATTAGAATAATTTCAAGATATATTCATATCTATCTCCTAAAGTGATCAAATCTTATTTTATTCGTTCATCTCCTATCAACTTGTGATCATATTGTTGATAATAGTGAACCTCATTAGAACATCTATCTTTAATCTATCTGTTCTATTGCGATATCTCTCAATCGATCACCAATTAATAATTTGTTTTATTGTGATGAGAGATAATAAATTTTATCATAAAAAAGAATCATGAAGTTCACATACGATACATTAACGATTAATATAAATATTATAAATATATATAATATATATATGGGTTTCTTACAATAAAAAATATCCGTATTTATAATATATATACTACAATAAAAATATATCCGTATTTTTTAGTCAATATATACATACAGTCAACGTATTTTCAAACCAATTAATTCAATCAATTATAATCTCATCAAGCAAGAAGAATATATAATGGAATATATATACCGGAAAATAGTACTACCTCCATCTTATACATCGTCCACTTTTAATTTTTGCTCATCTCGAACTTCGACCCAAATATATATTTCGCTATGCTATATAATATCTTATAAAAATATATCACCCGAAAGTTAGCTAAATGTAATTTCTACTGATATATTTCATCAAGATTATACAAAGACAAACAAAATATCTATAATAAAGTCAGTTGGTATTTAACAAAAAGTCAAAAGTTTTATTACACCATGTAGACGGATGTAGATTCATCAAGTCAAGTACCCCTATGGTATCCAACACATGCACGTGTGGCCACATGCATCATCATTCTTTTGATTGTTAATCGTATCATTGAATCTCTTGATCGTATCATTATCGATTCTGCGAACTGTTCCCTCCATTTCTGTTTTAGAATTCTATATATATATATAGGAAATTCATATAATATTAAAAATATGTAAAATAATTAGTATAAATTATTATTTTCTATGCAAGTGAACTAATAATAAGATATTTGCTTGAATACTCAAGCACAAGACTAACATTAATTTTTATATTAAAATTCTATACCTAATTTATAATTTAAATAAATTAATAATTGTTAAAAAACTTTCTATTATGAATGAAATGGAGGGAGTATATGATATACTCGAATTGTGTTCTTCTTGATTCACTATGTTGTGTAAATAATACTCCGTAAATAAACTTCTTAAAGTTTGATCATTAATTGCCACGAAAAGAAAAACAATTAGTACTTCTTACATATACGACCAGTTAAAGAATATTGTCAACATGCGTAATCATTATGTCAGCAGCCATTTACACTCATAGTCATGCCAGTATGCCACTACTATATAGTTGGCTTAAGTTCTAACTGGGCTTTGGCACCCAATACTCAATAGATTCCATGATTAGAAGCCTAAATGAGCAATAGCCATAGCTAGGCGTGTATATCGAGCCGGACGCCGATTGGGCAGTTAGAGTGCGACTACACCCGATTAGGATTCGGGTTCGGGTTTAGTGATTAATGATTTTGCGCTTATGAAACTTACGAACTACGCACCAAATAGGGGAAGGGCAAATAGTCATTTACCTGAAACTTGACACTATTTGGGTGTGTATAACGACTCGAGAGGGGTGGGGGTGGGGTGTGTTAAGGAAGAAAGGGGTTTGGATATTTAGTGCTAGTGTTAGGGACAAAATGATGTGTATTTTAAGGATAATATAGTCGTTTATTTAATGAAAATTAGGTGTATGAAATTCGGGGGTGCAGATCTTTAAAAATAGTTTAGGGGCGACGGAATAGTTCGAGAGAGGAGATGGGGCAATAAAAAATAAATCTGAGGCTGTGAAGCCTTTAAAGCAGAAATTCTATCGATGCCATTTAATATATTATCCTTATTTTGATATAATTCTTTTAATTATATGATAAAATTCGTTGTTAATATTGAATATTCTTGATGTACTAAAATGTAACATTAAAAAGAAATTGTATAATATGTTTAAGTAAATTAAAAAAGAATTTACATACAATCTTATTCTTTGTTATATATGACAAATATTGATGGATTTATCGATATATTATTTATTCAGCTTTATCGATGTTAACATTCAGATATAATATGAAAATAAGTTAGATTTAAGCGTATATTCTTTAACAAGTATAACGTATAGCATTTGGTGGTAAGTTAGTTCTTGGCCAATTTGGAGGTCACGATTCAATATCATGATAGCGAGTCTTGGATTAAATATTAACGATGCAAGTATTGGCGTCAGAGACCCCGATTAAAAAAATTAGGTAGGCTAGAATAGGGCGGCAAACCTTGAGGCGGCCGGCAAGGTTCGTTAAGGAGCTTTGGGCCCGTCGAGGCATGAGACAGGCCATTGATTCGTTAGACATGTTTAGCCATAGCATAAGCCTGTCTTGTGAATGTCCCGGTGTCGGGCTATTGGACTTATGAATGGCTCATAATCTTACCGTCAAAATTGGTTCTTGGCAGTTAGATCGTCTCGGGCTAAAGTAGTCTCGCCAGAATACTTGAGGTTATGTCAGAGCCCCATTTTCTAATAAATTTATTACTTGTTTAAGTAACATATTTGAAAAAATGAGGCCCTCTAATTCATTCTTCCTCCTAATAAGAAACAAATCGATGCATTATTGTTAGTATTCTTAAAAATATAGAACTTGACAATATGTACTACATTTTAAAATTATACTTTTTTTATTTTAATATTTACTGAAAATGTTTTATTTTTAATAAATGTGGGTTTAACAATTTTTTGAAAATCAAGGACCAATGCGAAATGACATGTTTTAGCACAAGGGGTGTTAGGCGGCATTTGATCGTCCATCTCGAGCTTACTCGGTGCAATATATCAATCTAGTTAACTCAGTAAATAGCATAGAGTGAGCTAAGATGTGTTCCCATGATTCCAATTCGGTTCGAGACCATTCAATATTTGTCAAGATTCGGTTAATGAACGGGAGTCAATTCTATTGAAACGAGAACAAATTTGCAGCTAAAATCAATATCAAAATATATGTATTATACATCCGTTATTGAACGAACGTCCGCTACATTCAAACGGGCACACATTTGCAGCAAAAGTCAATATCAAAAATCAAAATGTATGCATTTGATTAAGGTGAGGTTTATTCTTTGTCACCTCTGTTGCTATATGTAGTCAAATGTCATCTTGATGTTTCAAAGCCATTGAATTTTATTGGACTCGGAACAAAAATCCGTCGAACACATGAATAAAGTTGTGATTAGCTCAACTTGGAGATTAATGAGCCAAACCTGCAATTCCAGATCCGTATTGTTTTTACCGAACCGAGCTCGCTTGGTCATGGTGTCACGTGCTTGGCCAGGATGTCTGGCGGAGTCTTCAGATTCTGCGGCTGGGTTGCTTTGCGAGCTAGGTAATTGCGGTACTGAGTAACTGACTAAAAAAATTGCACCGAGTGTCGATTAACCTTCGGCGGGTATGAACCGGGTTTTTGAGCCGGAGTAGCAGCCTGAGTATCGGGTTACCCGATCCCTTTAGCAAATTGAGCTTTTTTTTGTATTTTAAAGGAAGTAATATTTAATTTTATACGATATAATATTTAAGAATTTTATTTGTCTTTTTGTATTTGAAGTCAAGAAATTATTATTCTTTTATTTTACATAATATATAATACTTTATTTTATTTTTTATAGTAATATTCGGCGAATGCCGTTACTCGATAAGCCATCAGTAAAAAATTACTAAGTATCGCTGCCGATTAAGATCGGCGGGTTTCGGCTTAGATGTTTTCGAGCAGTAGCGGCGGGTACGAGATACAGTCCATTCTTGACCTTGATCATGGTATCTTTCGCTCCAAATTCAATCACAAGATCGAATACAAATACAAGTAGTAATTTATTAAATCAAATATTAATAAGCTTGTTTCTTAGCAATAAAAAAAGAACATAATACTATCATCCCACAAAGATTATCCAATTTTTTTTTTTATTATTATAGCTTTGAAGTTTGATAAATATCTTTGTTTGTCAATTGTATAATAACATAAAAATATATCAATATAAGAAATAGTTTGAAATGTATTTTTCATTAATATAATGTGTAGTTTTAAGCCAGTATTATCTGATATAAATAAAATATCGAGGTCGAAGTTGAAGTATAACGAGTTAAAAGTGAAAAAAAAAGATTACGGGATGGAAGTATTTGGCTAATAAAAAATATACTCCGAATTATATAGATGCAGGGTTAATGTGATTGAGCATCGTTTTAACCTTGACCAATCAATTAAAATTGAACATAAAATAACTTCAACCAATCAATTAAAATTACAAAAAGACTCCATCTTCGCTCCAAAAAAACAAAAAATGAAGCAAATAACAACCCATCAATTCAAATTACAAAAAGACTCTTTACACCAAAAGAACAAAAAATGAACGAAAGAACTATAACCCATCCATTTAAATTACAAAAAGACTTCAACTTACTCCAAACAAAAATGAAAACAACTATAACCCATGAATTCAAATTACAAAAAGAGTGCATCTTTAATCCCAAAATACAAAAACTTTTTCAAAATAAAATAAAATAAATCAAACCTCGACCTGCCCATTAGCAGCAGCAATATGCAGATCCAATCTGGAGCATTTCCATGTGCAGAATAAGAGGTGGAGATGGGGGGTGGGAATGGTGGTTAGTGCGTGTGGGGAAGGGAAATAGTGGTGGTCTTTGTGTGAGGAGGAGGAGTCAATGGTGGTGTTGTGAGAATAAGGAGGTGGGGTTGGGGATGTGTCGGAGAAAGAAAGTGGAGGTTTTTTTTTTATAAAAAAAAAGGTATCTAATAGTTTTTATATTTTAAAATTATCCTAAAATCTATTTTTGAGTAAATTCGATGTGTTATCAGGCTAAATTTCATTAAAACTAACATATCATGCAAACTAAAGGTGAAATTACACGGAGGTAGTAGAGTGAGTGATCTTTTAAATATCAGTGATCGAATGTGGCTAATCACGAAGCTTGAGTAATCTAGCGGAAACTTTTTTTTTAAACGTGAATGATGTTCAATGCCATTAACCCATAAATCTAATATGAAACTTAAAACCTTACATAATTAAGATGCATTATGTGTGTTGATACGGATCTTGGTATTCGTTTGAAGATAACAAATTGCCTCCTCGTTACTAATAATCTTTTGACTTGTTTAGTAGTGCGATCGGAGCATATCATGAGGCTTATTGATTAGCGAGATCGAGGCCGAGCTTGAAGTGTTGAAGATTTTTTTCTTTGTGTTTAGGACCTCATGTAAGAAATCTCTATAATATTCGAGTCTTATTGTAGTGATTAAGAATCTTTTAAATGAATTTAATATGTTAAATATTTTGGCTTAGCGTGTTTTGAACTTAATTAGAACATAAATTAAACCAATATGACTATGTGTGTGAGAGAATGCCATCCAGGGATTGCTTGCGAAGAGAGTTAAAACACATTTTCTCTGTCGTGAGAAATTCCCGTGGTCTGGACTAATGTCGGGACCTATTTCACCCGATCTTGTCCCGATGTCCTTGTACTCTCTTGAGACCGAGGTCAGTGTTGGAAATCAATGAAAATTGATTCCCTTTTATTATGCCAGTTGCAACAATTGTGTATCAATTCATTTATCGGAGTTGGTTAAATGTGATTCTTGGGCTTTAGTGTTCCTTTTTAGTAATTGTATATTACTAGTGTGAGTTCATGATAATTTAAGGGGTTATGACGATTAGCGATCTTCTTCGTGTCGTTATAATAATAGTAATTGGTCGATTATTATTATTATACAACTTCTTATTATCGAACTGAAAGATACATACATACATCTGATGACGTTGAATTATATTTCATGTGAAATTAAACTACATTGCTAAGTGAGAGTTGGTGATTTGTAATCAGAATATTCTCGGTAAATTTTACATTGATAATGTAAAATATAAATTGGATGAACCGAATTAATTAATTAGTCAATTGAATTAATTCGATAGTTGAATGAGCTTGTTAGTAACTTGTTGAATTCTTATTAATATTTTGTTAGTGTTTGATTTTTCTTGGTTTAATTAATCAGCAGTCATCCTCTAACTTAGATTCGATTTGAACTTTAGACTAAATGATGGACATTATATAAGTGTGTCATTTAGGTTTCGTAAATTCATGAAAAAAAAAAGCTGGCCTCACTTTTTCTCTAGAATGGCCAAAAATGCCAAGGGAAGAATTGAAATTTCTTCTCTTGATTTTCATCAATTCCATCCATATTCTGGCAGGCATGATGTAGGATTCAACTCTCGTGTGGACCAATAGGGAGCCTTGCATTTGAAGTGCTCAACGATGAATTCAAGGGAGAGCCGTCAGGTGGAATGGAAACACGACTCTCTGTAGAGTACTCACCGTATTGTCATATAAGTCATTATACAATTTTAGATTAATTTATATCATTTTGAGGATCCGAGAATGTATGAATTTGGTGTTTTTATCACAAATGAAATTCATACTAGGTGCGATCGGGACTAAGGTCTGGGACTTATATCGCGATCTTGTCCCGAACCATACAGATCTCTTAAAGGCATAGGTGGGACTGATCGGGACTTTCCTTCTCCCGACCTAAGTCGATCGGCGAGTTACAGCGTTTTCGAGACCTATATATATCGCCTCATAGCCACCCTAATACATACACAGTTTTGCATTAATTTTGAGGCCACTTTTCACTTTTCAGCATGAGCAAATCATTCTCAATCGCTCATAACTCTCAATAGCTTAGAGATTTCGTAGTTCTTGTGTGTTTACATATTTTTCATACAATCCTTTTTGAAATCCTGGGTAGTGACTTGGGTTCTTAATCGGGGAGATTAAGAGTAGGGAAATCCTGGAGCGGGGCTTTGGGTTTCTAGCATAGTGTAGCTAGAAGTTGTACTTTGATTTGGAGTTGCTTGCGTGTACGAACTCGGAGTTCTCTCCTTTTCATAGTAGTGATTGTTCCCAAATCCCGAGTTGGAGAAAATGACGATCGAGCACTTAGGGAAGCAGGCTTCGTTAAAATCGTTGAGTCTCCTCTTCCCTTTACTTTTTACGTTATTATATTTATTGTCTTTCTATTTGATTATTGTATGTGTTGTTTTTTTCTTTCCATATTACTCTAGATTGTTTTTACTCATAATATAATTATGTGGGAAGTTTAAGTTGCTCTATATTATATTATTAAAATCTATAAAACAATCATAAAAACCGAAAAACAAAAAAAAGTTAGTCAATCCTTATTCACCCCCTCTAAAGGATAATTAAATATTAATTCAGAATTAAATTGAGTCGTATTTAAGAATGCAGAGAATTATATTGTTCTGTTATGTGCCCTGTTGAGCAAAAGAACACAGAGAAGCTAGGTTAAAACAAGAAGTTTTAGCTCGAATCCTTCATCTCGAAACTGAGCCGAACCATTCAGAATCGGTTACATGCAGTATAACCTGCTCACTGCAACTTTTCTTTCCTTAGTTTTTTTTTTTAGTTGTTGTTTTAGCAATTTGCACATGAATAGGAAAATAAAAAGTAGTCAAGTGTATTGAAAATGTAGAATGACAATACGATTAAAAGCAAATATCGTTGGTTGGTTGTTTCAGAGAAAATGTGATAAAAAAAATACATTGAAAATATAAAAATCTTATTTATCTTTAAAAGCAATAATTATAAAAATCGATTTTTTTTTTTGCTAAAATGATAACTATAAAAATCGGAAGGTATATACAGAATTTACGTTATAAGCCATCATTCACGCCTATAATAAGTGGATGACATGAAAATGAAACCTACTCTTTTCAACGAGAACGGTTACGTTCATTATTCCCTTGGGGTATTGTGAAGAATTCTTCTGTTCCTCATCTGATCATGCCCTTGTAAAAGCATGCACATACAAGAAGCCCTCTTGATTATAATTAGTGTGCTGTTGATCTTTTTGCTAGTACCAGTAGTGTACCACTTGGTGTAGAAAAAAATATTGTGGTGGTAAAAGAATACATTTCTTCAACCATCCCGTCGGTAATATGTTGATTCAAGTATTAGTGTATTACAATATTTATTTATATATATTAAGAGCAAAAGTTGCAACAAATCACATTAAATTTATTATGTGTCATTTGATCATTAAATCCTTCTCGAGTATTGTCAAGCATCCATTTGGATACATACATGTCCAAGAAGTTAGACATACAAATTTATCTTCGACTCCGAATATATGGAATCCACCATAAAGCTAAAGCCTAGGGATTGCATCGAATAGTATACACCGCAACCTTAGCTTTTCTTGTAGACTATAATCATGGGTTCGTGCAAATTTAATTTAAAAAGTTAATTGCATGCAAATAAACATATTGCACTGGACTACTAAGGTTTAATCAAGCTAAGTATTAAAAAAGAAAATCAAACACGTTGTAATTTGATTGCCTGATTTTCAGCATCATTAGAGTCCTCAGTCGAAATAATTTCATCAGATATCTTATAATCCTTTGGTTCATCTTCCCTCATCTCAATCACTAAATGATGTTGATGATCTTCATGAACTTCTTGGATCTCTGATATTTCTTGATTATTAATTTCACTTTCTTCAACAATAACAATCTCATCACTCTGAAACACACCAATTTCTTCATCAAAATGGATGTCTCTGTTTGAACTCTCAGCACTAGTTCTACAAATAGGGCATCTTGTAGACTTCAAAAGCCAAACATCAACACAATCAGCATGAAAACTGTGTTTACAAAAAGGAAGCAATCTGCACTTATCACCCTCCTTCAAATTTTCCAAACAAACTGCACACTCCTTTGGATTACCAATATTTCTCATCATTCTCTCTTCTTTGATATTAGTAATAATAATATCATCTTTGTACCTAAAGCTAGGAAGCTTTTCGATATCGTCTCGGGACATGCTTGAGCTCGCTAAGCTTGCCCTCTGTGCCACACCATTGTTGATGTCGTTGGTGGTGTTAGCGAGTGCCCTTCGAAACGTCCTCCCGACGAGGCAGATGTGTATCAAAATCAAGACTCCAATCCCAGCAAACAATAACAACACAGACATGAAAATGGCCATGTGTTTTCAAACTGTATGTAGGTAGTTGAAAAGAGAAGTCCAAATATTTAGTTTGTGCAAATAGGACTATATATCTAGCACTGGGGCAAATTCATTTTCTCCCTCGAACCTCTCTTTAGTTTTTATACATTCCATTTCCCCATGAAAATTAACTTGATTTTATATAAACATATAATATCTATAAAATCACGAGGATTGAATTCGGCGAATGCGGAATATTCTACATAATGATGAGATTCGGAATCGGTAATTATGAGTAGCGGGGCCAGATTTAATTTATATATAAACATATAATAATATCTATAAGCACCTAAATGGAAGATAGAAAGAAAGAGGTATAGTGATTAAGGTAGCAAACAGGGGTTGGATTTGTCATGCATTTATGAAAATAACCATAAGCATTAAAAAATGTATATATATAAAGCAATTATAGGCATTTGAGGACGATTGGATTAGTTTCACTAATGGAGTGGGTAGCATAGGTACAATTTTCAAGTACTTGATATTGATAGATCAACGTAAAGGTCAAGAAGACAAACTTTTGAAACATCACATTCTTCTCTTGAATGGCATTTGAAACTTTATGTCAAGTGTTTATTAAATATATCGTTTTCTAGGTAGAGCCAATGGCTTGAACAAGAACGTCTATACTGAAAAGTATGCAGCAAATATTAGGTTATCGAAATAGATGTATCGTAAAAAATATATTAGAAGATATTTTTGTGCTATTTTGCAAATTTCTCAAAAAGTCGATTTTTTTATTACTTTTTCTATCCTTGAAAAATTCGGATTATACCTAAAATAAAAATTATTAAAATGGTTCTTAGTTTGACCAATTTTAAAGTAAGAAAAACAAAGAAAAAATGAGGCTTAAGATACAAAATTTAAATTTTCTTAATCTTTATGCCAAGTCAAAACCTTCTATCATTTAGGAATAGAGGGAGTATTTTTTTAAAAAACATAAATAAGCAACACGTATTAGTTTTAGGAGTATTGTATGGATCGGTTCCGTTTGGTTTCAGTAAAACTTAACCGAGCCTATTTTTGTGGAAGTTCTTTAAGGATTGAACCTAAATCGGTTCAATTCTAATCCTATCGGTTCGATTTTTTAGCCTATCATCTTGATCTCAAAAGAATTAAGTCATAAGACTACATCTAATTCATGTAATTTCAATGCACTTCTTTTAAGATTAATTATACAATCTGCATACACATTGTCTATTTGATACCGCTATTTTTTACATATTTTATATTTCCTATATTATTAGTTTTAGAAAGATTTATATATCTCTTATTACATTATACCAATAATGAACAAAGTTAACTCTTAATCCCCTCCCTAAAATATACACATGCAAAAAATACTACAAGATCTTCAAAAGGATAATAAAAGAAAATTGAGAAACTACAAAAAATTTAGAAATCGGTTCAGTTTCGGTTCCGCTATTTCAAAGGCCGAACCTAAATTGGTTGGGATTTCTACTCGAGCGAACCTAAATCGGGGACCGATTCGGTCGGTTCGAAAAATTTTAGGTTATTTTGTTTAGTTTCCGGTTAGTTCGAATTAGGTTTGGTTTGTGCACACTCACAATATTGGACCTGGATCCTAGTTCGAGTGGATATCACAGAGCTGAGTAGGCATCGACTCGAGCTTTGGCCTAATGGTCGCTTCAGCGATGCGAATGAATCTTTCAGTATTGTTTGTTTTTATAGTGTTACGTTGGTTGATCCTAACTCCAAAAAATTGTAAGAAATTGTATACTTTAACTCCAACAATTGTATGAAATTATGTATCTGTAATTGCTTCGCTTGATGACAACTGCGTCGAGGGCATCCATTCGGCAGTTCGAACTCGATCATCTGATTAAAATTATATTCATTGTGGACTATTTATGGAGAAAGGATTTTCTTTTTATTTATATGTCTTTTCTTGCTATTTAAACCAGCATTATAAAATTGGGTTAATGGCGCGAGCTTGTCAGTAACATTTCAAAAAAAAAAGTCACTTAGATTCGGCGATGTTTAAAACCGTCACATTTATTATCCTTAACGTTCTTAAAAAGAATCTAATTAGTACTACCGTACAAAATCTCATGAAAATGCTCCGTCAAGATTGCCAGAGATTGAATTAGTCAGGGGTAATTTAGTCCATTCCCTTGGTAATCCTTATAAATGACCCAATGACTTCTATTATAGAAATTAGCAGCCCGTTTCTCGTGATTGCATTTTTGCCTCAGTTGCTCTATCACCGATTGCATTGTGGAAAGCTTTGCGTGAAGCAAGTTTCTGGAAGAAAAGAGAACCCAGGTCGTGTGTTCTATTGTTGTCACTCTTATTTGGCGGTATGAATTATTTCCAATTTAGCTCTCGTTTTACAGGTATGCGGTATACATGATGTCGCCAATTTAAGCGCACAGATCGGCGGTAGCCCATGGATAGATGAGTAGGCAATATTGATAGTTACTTCTAGAGGCGAGATAGGTGTGCGCCTGCTTATGTAAAATGAGTTAGGATTCTTTTCTAGGTCAAATATAATTTTCATATTGTGATCCCGAATATTTTGAGTCTCAATTTGAACCCTATAACTTTTGGAGTGCTCATTTTGAACCCTAGAACTTCTAGAACTTCAATTTCAGGCCCTATGGCTGATTTTAATTAGATAAAATTAGGTATTTTTTAGCCTCAAACCCTAAATTTAATGTATATTTAATTCGGGGCTATTTCTGGAAATCTTGTTAAATGCGAGAGTTTTACTTTAAATTTTGAGGTTCGGTGCTTATCATGTATAGGAATTCGGGCTATTTTGATCACAATAATTTGTATTATGTCCCAGCATCTAGGCTTTAGGAACAAATAGGGTTGTAAGCTGTGGGAGTTCGATTTAGCCTGCAGCTTAATGACCCGTTGACCGTATTGTCTAGCTAATGATTGCAAACTCACAATTCCATTTTTAAACCGGGATAAATTGTTATCTCACTTATCCAATGCGGCAAACAATACAAAAAATGTCGTCAAGGCGAGGTATGCGCGCGGTATGCATTTCTCTACGATTGAACTAATAAATGGCATGTATAACCCAATAGAAATTAATTCTAACCATACCAACAATTCAAATGCTAATTCTGATCTTTAATATATAATCACAAATTTCCAGATAGATAGTTTATTTTCATTTATATAAATTCTAGTGGGGTTATTCTCGAAGACCTCGATTGATTTAGGTAATATGATTTATTCAAATTTCAAAAATAAATATATTACCACGATTTCTCGCAATTAAGAGTTACAAAATTATAACTTTATGAGGCAAAAAATAAAATTTCTTTGAATCAAGATTGAAAATGGAAGAGCAACTACGTTGCATTGAGAAAGAAGAGTTGATTAAAGTGCAGTTGCTGGTGAGGTGTTTTGATTAAACTTTATGTATTATTTGCTTAGTTAGATGGTAGTAATCCTTATTTCATGTACTATTTTGAATTCATTCTCAATTTTATGAATTGTTATCGATGTTTGTGTTCAAAGATTTATTTACCATGTCTGTTAGGTTTCTTGCATGATTTGGTTAAAGATATTGAGATAATATTATACAATTTCACCAATAACAAAGACATCCCAAATAAGTTCATTCACAAAAACTTTTGCAAGGAAGATTTACCCTGATGTAAAACATGTGATGAAATTTTATATGCATAACTTGAATAAAATAATCAAAATGCACATAAAGGATCACTTTATATTTCAAATCTGACATATGAATAATAGAATAACAAGAACATTTATAGATGCGACTAGTGAAAGCCTCGGTAACAATTCTTTTGAGCAGACAATAATTCAAATTCATGAACACTTTAATTGGTAGTGCTAGGAGGTTGAATCCACACTCGAGTTTGCTAGAACTGGATATTAATTGGATGAATAGAACAAATCAAACTCATGATTTGTTGATGAAGAATTTCAGCTATTTCTAAGGAGGATGGAGGTCGATTTTCTTATTTGGATTTTAGGTTTTTGTTGCTTAATAAAACCCTAATGAAACCCATGTATATATAGGAACTCATTTGACCTAAAAGCCTAGCCCGTTAGTTAATAGATCGACTCGTTAAGACAACCGACTCATTAATAATCTTATCAAGTTTTAACAAACATTTAGCCCGATTAATTAGATCAGACTAACAAGCCAACTAATTAGAAACCGTCAAAATTAATATTCGTGTGGTGTAATAATCCCAATTAGGAATCTCGTTGATTAAAATCAACTTTCAAATTTAGCGAGTTTTATTTCATAAATGAGAATATGACTCAACGTCGTATGTGTGTGACCTTCTAGGCTGATTAATACTTGATCGTATAATAATATTATGGAGCCATTAATATAATTATAACGGTTATGCATTGGATCCCAGCGATATGACGCAACCTATTATTGTGAGAACCCATTAGTAATTTCAATTACTATACTTGAATGTTCCTTTGTAATCACATTTAACTCACTTACTAATTAAATGAATTGTTACAAAAATTGTCATGACGGACATAATAAATGGAAACCCGATAACTATTGATTTCCAACTGACATGTTCATCATAAAAAGAACCGGTTTGCAAATACATTATTTCAATTGCGAGAATTCGACTTACGCCTTTGGATTGTTGCTATGCAAATCATCGTTCTAGGTCCTCGTAATGGCGTCCAACTTCGATTCTTCTTGTTTTAGTTTGCGGCCGATTGTACCTCTTGGATTTGACTTTGTGAGGGTTATCGATTGCATCTCCCTTTATACCACGCCATGCACTCGTCAGCGCCAAACTGTTCAAGCCTCTTGTAGTGCTAAAAATAAGATTTGATGCAAATAACAAAATATAGGAGATAAAAATAAAGAAGGGATTATGGTATTGCTCTTCGAGGCCTACCATGTGATTTGAATTCTGGACTTAACTCCTCTATTATAATAATTTTCCATGTATAAATTCTACAAAATGACTACTTGTTGAGAAATGACATATTTTTTTATTATACTTTTACTTCATCCATTTTCCTTTCTCACTTATTTTCTTAGGTCTTTCGGCTAATTTAACACATAATGGGGATCGAGAGATAAAAATTTATTATTTCTTGTAGAATGACTCACCATTTGTTGGAAACAAAACATTCGCATAAGTTTATAAATCATAATACACTATAGCATTCATCTAAATCTTGCAGCAGTTTTTACATCTATTATACAAGGAATAGAGTGCGCACATGGTAAGCTGTTAAGCGCCCTGATCTATAGGTGCTCTGGTTGCCGTTTATAATGGTAAGCACTATTGCCACTAATCTGTAGATTAAAATACTTTAGTTCTTAGTTACAACAAATTGATGACCATGATAAAATGCCTCGTAAAATCACCGTTCGAGTGCAAGTCGGGCCACAAGCCCAACTCGAAGCCTCTCGTCAAGGATCTTCATAATTCTAGAGACATGACTACCGCTAGCACTGGCACACCATTCAACTTCCTATCTACAACCACTTTCCATTATTTTTTTCTAATGGTTTCGCATTGAGTATAGGCTTGTCACAACCTTAATATGAAGGCATTAGGCTTTCGAGACATGTTATTACATAACATGCATTTTCTGAATGAGAGAAGTAGACACCGCTACTTGGATAAATGCCATGGTTTTGAAGCAGTCATGTGAATTCTCATCACACTCTTCAAATGTTTCATAGATAGTTAAACCATTATTGGTTTGGGAATGCCGTATTCATATCCCTCAAATCACCCCCTTTGTTGTCCTTCTTAAAGTTCTTGTATAAATGTTGCACATGTCCTATGTTGATAGTGACAGAAAGCTGCGATAGAACATTTTCGATCCTTGAAAAAAAATCAATACATAAGTATTTAAGTTACAACAATTTAATATAAATAATTGAATCAAGTAGTACCTTTTGCTTGTTAGATATGAAAGTGACATGCATTTGCGGAGTAATTCTTAAATCTTCAATCAAATATTCAATAAAACCACCTCAATGATCACCGTTCTTTAACTCATTTCCAGACAATCGGCCACCGTCCATTGTTAGGATCCCGACAACAAACTGCGAGAAAGCATATATTTGAACATACATCACTTTTAGTGTAAGCGACCATCTAAATTCTCGGGTTCCTATAACCTATTCGCTTACATCTAGAGTGGCTTCAAGTACACATATATTCTTTGAAACCTGACCTCAAAAACTCATATGATGCTATAAATACTCTCTTAAGTGTAACTACCCACTTTGGTTAATATTTTTGAGTTAAGATCATCAACAACTTTTTAATACTAAATCGCTTGTCGATGGATAAGCACATAAATGACTTCATTTTGATGTTAAATAATAATAATACTCTTTAGTCCATCGTGGCGAACTAACAACACACCCACATAACATCATTAACATAAACATACATCGGCTTAAAGAATAATAATGCAACCAAGCAATACAACATAGTTTCCATGATACATCATAATATTAGTAGTCACACTGACCCTCGATACTACAACATCGATTAGAAAACATAACAAGAGGAAACAATAGGAGAAAAATTTGTTGAGGATTTCTCACTTGCGCTACTTCTGATCTTGATACCGCGGCTGTGTATGACTCTCAGCCGACCTCGTGATCACTCCTAGAAACCTGGGCATAAAGCTGCCCATAGAGGAATAGGGAGTAAGGTAACAAGTGAATTCAAATATCACGATAGTAATCCAACCACATATAATCATACTTATATATAAGAACATATGTATAAACATTGATAAAATTTCTTCGATGAGCAATTCTTTCACGAATTACATAGTAACCTCTTATTAAGCTTGTCGCTCTTAGAGATCAACGCAACACTCAGCGCATATATTCGCCAACCATCGACAAACCATAATCAAATATTCATTCGATAAAGTAAGCACAATCAATAATGGTTAGTCCAACTCATAAATATATAACATCAAAACCTCTATCCATGCTCGTCACAGCAGCATCCACGGATACCACCTTTGCCCCAAACATATATTATTATCCGTGTAACAAAAGTACTACTCATTTTTAATACTAGTCTCGTATATTGATTTTATTCAATGTTATACTAGGTCCCCACCATAAGCGACATATTTAACATATTTTTAAAGGTTTAAACGTAACGAGTTATTTCAAACACAGTACTACCAAGATGTGACCTTTTCAATTCATACCTATAATCCCAAAGCTTGTTGAATTGTTTAGTAATGTTGTAAGCTTTTCATGGAGTTGATGGTGAATGGAAGGGAAGATGGTAATAGAGAGAGGCAAAGAGAAAAAGGAGAGGGGGAGTAAATTGTTATAATTAAGGGATTACGAAGTGAACGGACTAAATTATCCCTGACTAATTCGACCCCAAGTAATGGATGGAGCATTTTCATGGAGATTTTGGACTGTAGTACCAATTTGGGATTGTTTAAGAACATTAATTGATAATACTTGAATTGTTTTAAACATCAGTGTTTTAAGCATCAGTGATTGAAGTATTTTATTTTTTGAAACGTTAGTAATGTCCTGTGCCATCAACCCTAAAGTATTTAAACCGGCGTATAAAGCATTTAACAGTTTCCTTATTAACGTAGTTGTTATATACCGATCCTAAACCGAACGTAGTTGTTATATACCGATCCTAGATAGTAAATTATTTATATATCGGGTTTAAAAATAGTAAAAAGAGATATAAATGTTTTCACTTTTTTCACTGAGTAAAATTTCATAAATTAACTATACTTATGAAAATTGATTCTCACACCCACTTCCAAAACCTGTAATTCAATAAATTCATCATGAAAAGAAAATAGAGAACAATATGAACTTGAAATTTAAACAATTAAAATAAGGAGAGGATATATTTAAATATGCCGAATTGTTTAGAAATCATGAGTTCTTGGCGATCAAACGTTGTTTCTCCACCAAACATAAACCCATTTTCCTTTTCGAATTAATTCATCGGACCAGGTTTGGGGATCGGATGATGAAGTGTAGGACGGGTGTTGGGTTGATTAGGGGTGGTTGTTGAGTAATGTGAAGGCGTCGGGTTATGGATTCGATTTATAACTGCAAATATTTTCTAGATGCAGTATAAACACCTAGTATGGTTGGCCGGTGGCGTGATTCTTATTTATTATTATCGATCTGAGTTTATCAGTACGTCTTTCGAAGAGTAGCGAATCACCCGAGTCCGTTAAAAGAAAAAAAAAACCCGAATAATCACCATATATTGGTGGTTAGAACCAATTAAACTCCAACATCCATCTAAACAAACTTCTTGGTTTGGGGTAGAGAATTAATTTGAGTGTTGACTATTTATGAAATTTAAACAATTAAAATAAGTAGAGGATATATTTATTTTTTTGATAGTTTTTAGATCAATGTATAAAGAATTTGAACCTGTATATAACAAGTTCCTTTAGTAAAAGAGAAAAATAATTCAAATTGAAAATATTAAAATAAATTCAATAATTTTGACATTTCTTTCTGATCATGGCCATATACTCAAACTGCTATATATGTGAGGCATTCCACCTAAAACTTTATATTATGATGCTTAATTCTTCAATTTGATTGGCAATCTACTTATATAGAACACATATATTCAAAATCCAAAATCATTTGATCAAATGGTACTAACAGTTTAAGCACCCTACTTAAATCTTTGACCGTTAATCACATTATCCAAATCGTAGGCTACTATAATCGCTCTTGAAATTTTATTTTGGCAAATATTTTACATTTAAGTAAACAAATTGTACTTGAGTATAAAAATTGTACTACGTATTAATCTCCTCCTAATTTGATCCCTTGATTTTCTGAATCATTAGAGTCCTCAGTGATCTCAATTACACCCTGTTGATGAACATCTTCAACTTCTTGAATCTCTGATAGTCGATGATGAATAGAAACCACTGTTTCTTGATTAATATTATCACTTTCATGAACAACAATAATCTCATCATTCTGAAACAAACCAAGTTCGTCATCAAAATGGAGGTCTCTGTTTGAGTTTTCAGCACTAGTTCTACAAATAGGACATCTTGTAGACTTCAAAAGCCAAACATCAACACAATCAGCATGAAAACTGTGTTTGCAAAAGGGAAGCAATCTGCATTTATCACCCTCCTTCAAATTTTCCAAACAAACTGCGCACTCTTTTGGATTACCAATATTTCTCATCATCCTCTCTTCTTTGCTATTTCTAAAAGTAATAATATTATCTTTGTATCTAAAGCTAGGAAGCTTTTCTATGTCTTCTCGGGACATCGTCGAGCTTGCTAAGCTTCCCCTCTCCACTACTCCATTGTTGTTGTTGTTGTTGTCGTCGTCGTTGTTGTTATTATTGCGTGCTCTATAAAATCGCCTCCAAACAAGGCCGATGTGAATCAAAATCAACGCTCCGATTCCAGCTATTAATATCAACAAAGACATTAGAATAGTCATTTTTCGCCAAATTAAATCAATGTATGTAGCTGAAAATAGAAATTCAAATTCTAATATTATTGAAATAGCATCATCTAGCACTAGAGAAATTCATATCTTCCATTTTCTCTAGAAATATGATTTAGAGACAAAGAGAATTGGATGAATTGGGTACCAGAGTAATGGATTTGCCATGCATATAAGAAGATAGCCACGAGTCTTAAAAATGTATTATGTATAAATAAAATGTTGTTAGACTTTGAGATGATTGGATTAGTTAGAAAAATGCACTTGCTAGGATAAAGACAATTTTCATATACTTGAAAATTGATAGATCAATATAGAACTGTAGAAGTCAAAAGACATCGCATGCTTGTCTTGATCGAATGGCATTTGAAAATTCCGTCAAGTGTTTACTATTGGAACCCCCTTCTCTATCACATAGGGACTACCAACATCAACAACACCAATTAATTATACTCCTATACAACAATTAATTATAGTGATAGCTTATTACATTCAAATTTTTTTATGAAATGTGAATTGTTTCATTAAAATCTTTAAATCGAATATTAGTTTGGAGGGTAGAGAAAGTATTTTATTTTTTATTGCTCTGAATATGTAAAAATTGCTCTAATTATATATCATTAGCCTTTGTATAATACTAGTTCAATTGTTTTTTATGTAAATTTTTTGATTCCACTCTATTTGTTGTCATCCGTCCTCATTTACCGGTGCCACCACTCCCAGAGCTAAGGCGATCTTTAACTTTGACATTGAGTTGGATAATTGGAGATCGAAGCATTAGGGGCAGGCATCCTCTACCTCTAGCATGGAGTATTGTTTTTCATTCAAGAATGGCTTTTCGACCATTTCTTTAGGTTGTAATTTTCAGCCAAAGAACTAATTAACTAGAAAAATTGCTGGAGCTGGATTAATATAGTTTAGTTTTCTCTATTAGCAAAATTTATGTTATGTTTTTTACGTAATTTAATTAGTGTACAAAAGTTATACTCCGAATATATATATATTTTTTTTGATTGGTTGTCCACTTGTCCACAACAGCTGAGTTTGACACTTTTGTATTGTAGCCACTGAAGGACGAATATTAGCAAAGTATGACAAAGATACACATTATTGGTCGGTCCAGCAACTATTACGATCAAGATCATACTTATCGTCGAATTTTTTACTTTATCATTCTAAATTTTAGTGTAACTATTAAAAATATTATTATTTTACTTTTATAGGCTCATTTATATATAAGAGGATGAAATCATTCAAATCTTAATTCTCATAAAATATTAATTAAAGAAGAAAAAAGCTAACTTCGAATAGATTTAATGTTTAGGAATATAATAAGAAAAAGAAGCACAAAATACATAGGAAATATAGAATGACAAGTTTAAAAAAAATTATGATAACAAGTTGTAATGCAAAGAAGAATTTTTATTATTTATTTAAAGGGTACAAAATAAAAATTCTTGGGAAAAAAAATACGATTAATGCAGTTATCGAATCGAAGAGGATCGATTATGCAAGCTATGGATCACCAAGTGTTTCTTGGCTTGATTTGTGAGATGCTTGCATAGCGGCTTGGTATGAATTAACTGATAGGGCGTAGTATGAGGCTCGGGCAACTTGAGG
The DNA here is from genome assembly GCA_019722365.1 of Lithospermum erythrorhizon. Lineage (NCBI taxonomy): Eukaryota > Viridiplantae > Streptophyta > Magnoliopsida > Boraginales > Boraginaceae > Lithospermum > Lithospermum erythrorhizon. Next base: position 46,815 of record JADFUC010000036.1, on the reverse strand, counting down.
GAGCGAGCTGGAGGCGATTTGATTTGGATTGAGATAGAGAGCTACATGAAATTTGGATATGTCACTGAGTCTTGATGAACTGGGCTAGTGCGGACTTAGATATGGTCAGTGACCTTGACATCGTATTTAAGTGTTGTTGTATAAGAGCTTGATGTGGGTCTTGGGAGCATTCTAGTAGACTTGATGTGTAATAACTTGGATTCAGGTATGAGCATTATTGTAATCTTGGTGGGGTTAGAGTTAAAGTTTATGATTGAGTTGTGTTGTTAAGCAGAAGGGCGAGAAATTAAGCTAGCCGAGCGAGAAAGTGCACAAATCTTGAGATATCTTTGCCGCGGACTCGTATGACTCACTTGTCTTGCTCCAAAGTGAGTCGTAAATAAATCATCGTCTTCTTCGCTTCTTACCTTGCTTAAAACTTGGCGGTCCCTCCCTAATTTCCCGCTTTGAAAATTTTCTTAGATTCTGCTTCATAAATGCTTTGCCAGAACTTTTGATGCCAAATTTATTTGGAGAGTTTAAGAGTCGTCTTTCTACGTTTTTAAGGTAAGAAAGTTAGAATCTTTTACGGAGTATTCTTGAGTTTGAGGATCTCTTTGACTTTTGGAGTAATTGAGTTGACTTTGAGTTTTGATATTTATAATGATATAGAATGGAAGCATCTAGGCTTAGATTATCGTGTAAGTGATAATAATCGATTTGTGGGGTTGAAATATGTTAGGGATTATAAGTTGTTTTGTTGACTCTTTCTAAATGGTTTAAAATGGTAGAAGTACTCTTCTTGGACTTTTATTAGGGTTTGTTTCGAGGTGCTAAGTTGGTTTTTTTAAAATTTGATTAGAGAATGTTCGGATAAAATGGTTTTGCAAATTTGGTAAATTAAATTGGGTTTGAGATTAAAAGATGGTTAGAAATGTAATGATTAGTTGTTAATACTCAGACATTAAGGGCTTTTGAAACTAGTAAAGTGGAATTTGATCATTTAAATGGAGATTGCGGACTTAAGTTGGAATAAAGGCTATAATGGGATTTTCAGATTGGGTTATTTTGGGAGTATAAATATGAGATTAAATTTATAGTAGAATGTGATATTACTAGTTGTATATTAGTATGTTGTACGCCCCGGCCAGGAGGTCTTAGCGGCTGATAGTATTATTTTTTGCTTTCCTTGCGGAAGTCAACCTTTAAGAGGATAGTAAATGAGTGTTGTTTATTATGAAAGATTTCGTATGAACTTTAAAATATATGTTATTAAAGTTACCTCCATATCTTGTTCTGGTGATTTTAAGCCTTTTAGCTACAACGATATTATGATTTCTTAGAAGAGGCTGCGAAGCAAAGAGATGGAGCCTCACGGATGATGTTAAGTTCGCCGAGTTAAGCTATCTGGTTTAAATCCTAGCATTAGTTTTCAATCGGATGATATATTGGTAAGAATCTGTTAAAGATCGTTATATGGTAAATTAATGTATTTAAAGAGACTTAATTTTGATTGGAGAGTTAACGTAAATCGTATAAAGTTAATGTAATTTAAGGAGACTAATTTTGAAGTTTGAAGAAACTACTTTCCATTGACAATTTTTTGAGGAGATTCTAGGTATGGATTTGATTTAGATTTATCAGTAATTAACGTATCTTAAGTCATAAAGCTTTTTAGCATAATGCCCCATAAGATCACCTTAAGTCTGATGAAAGCATGTGTGATTTTAAAATTATCCATGATATTGGAAAGTAATGGCGATTAAAGCATTAGGCTTACCGGCCAGTTTGATCCTCATTGTCGATAGATCGTGAATAAGGCACAGAGGAGTTAAGCCATCCAGAAAATATCTCATATTTGGCGTCGCTTTGGCTGGTTGTATAGTGTTTGTGTTGGAGGATCCGTTAAGTTTCAGGCCCCATCAGAATGCGATATTGCGGCTCGACGAATCTCACTTGAGCATTTGTAATGTCATAAACTCTGAATAACTCCAACATTGGAGTTAAGATTGAAAAGCTGTCTGTCAAATATTGCGGCGGTGATGCGTTCCACTGTAAATATATATAGATGTTTAAATGTTATTTGTTTATATTGTAAGGTGGTAAATGTCAACCTTCTTTTATAAAATCATGTCCAGGCGTGAAGATATATCGTTTAGGCTTTTAACCTTACTCGAACACGTGAGTATTAATTGCTCTTACGTGTTGATTATTCTAGCCGATCCGATTCTACGTACCCTGTGAATACGAGGAATAAGCATCATTTTCCTTTCCATTTTTGTTCTTTATGCAAAAAAATAAAGTAGAAGCTACTTGATAAATATGATTCTGAGGCAAGAGAAAGCCAAAACCAGAATTTTGAATCCTACAAAAATGTTTCTCACGGCCCGACCTCAATATATATTAATTGCGAGTGCTTTAAATCATCTTTTTTTATGAGGGTATAAGATACCATAAGCGAAAAAAGTAGGATGTGAAGGCATTAACTTTGAACTAATAAAAGAATCTTGTAAAATTATAATATAGAAATGCAATATCAATAAAACTATAGGAAAGTAATTGAAAGAAAAACATTAACAACTAAAGGTTGAATATTTAGGCAATTAACTTTCAAGGAAGAAGAATAGTATAAGAATCATAAAATAAGAATGGAATCTTAATAAAACTATAGTAAAGCAATCGAAAGGATAACATATAGGTAGATAAGTTTTAAGCAACAACTTCAATGAGTTATATAGATGCAGTTTTTTAACTACATTAAGAATGTTTCATATAGTGCATGTACGATATATAGATATAGCGGTTACCTACTGCTTGGTATCTGAGCCGGTCCATAGGCATCAAAATACACTTAGCAAATTTAGCTCTGCATTCAGAATAGGGGCTTAGATTAAGCAGGCACCCAAAATGTTCGAAAGTATCATATGAAGATTTCCAAATGACATGGGAAAGCGAATAAAATCTCAAAAACCTTCAAAGATATGTATCTTTATATGCTTGAGATTAAACTTCTTAAAGACTAAATTATATAAATATTTGTTTGTATATTTAAATTTTTGAATGTCGGCTACAAAGTAAGGTGCCCCACTTTCCTAGTATACAAATTCTTAGGCGACAAAAACTAAGAATATATATGATTTCTTTTTTTAGTATCTAATAACATGAAACTTCCGATTCATAGCGACGAAACTTCATCATTTAGTATATATAAACATAAAAGCGGTGCCACACTCTCTTGTGGAAAGTAAGTCTTCAGATATCAAAAATAAATTAAAAGTATATATATATTAACATGAGGACCTACATTTAGATACTGGATAAGCTTTATGGTAGGAGGAATAATTAGCCTCACATTTTTGAGTTTTTTTGCTGGGCTTAAACTAACATATGGTGAAAAAAAGCTGGTTGTTTGAATATAATCGACCTGTCGATGTTTGGCACTTTGCCGATTTGTTTATTGTCGCTTCATGGTATCTTTATAAAGGTACTTCAAATATTTTGTAGTCTCACCGGATTTGGTTCTAATGGATTACTGGTATCAAGCACCCTCAAATTTTGTGTGATTAACTGGCTGCCCAACAATAAATTAGAAGGTTTTCTGAATGGCCTAACAAGGTCTCTCGACCGTGGAATCAATGATGGGCTTTAAGACTATCTGGTATAATTAAATACGTTCTTATAAAGAGGTTTAAGCCTTTTGCCCTGACTTCTTTAGAAACTATAGCATTCTACAGGTCCGTTTTCCATATCAAATATCACTAGTTTAAATTGTAGGAACTAAAACCTCATTTTTTGGTATTCCAAAGTGACTATCTAGGTTTTCTGACACAAATAAAGGTGCGTTTAAATACATCTATCTTATTAAGTAAATTTTCTTTAATAACGTTATCAACGATACAAGTTGACTAGTAATATTTTATAATCTTGAGTTAGAAACTAACTTTAGTTTTACTCTGAGTATACTAGACTATTGATGTAAGTGCTGTAGTGTTCCCCAGCATGGGAGAGCTTTCCATGGCCAATGATACCATTCGGTTCTAGGTGAAGATCAATAAATGATCCATTCCGTAGAACTATACACTATTCTCTTAAAGTTACTGCAGCGTATTCCGGCCTGACTCGAATACGCTTTAGTAAAACTCCCTTGATTCATATTACGGGGTGTGTTTACATGTAAATGTCGTGATGTACAACGCGCAGATCGACGCGCATCTCGGGGAATCGTATTACTTGTGTAATAGTCAAATTACCATGTAATAGAGTCGGCCGTTTCTGTCAGCATGAGGTCATGGTGGCAGGAGCGGATATTTAATAGAAGTTGCTTGTCGATAAGAGAATCCGTCGTTATAGAATTTAATCATCACGAGATTTTATTAACCGAGATTAAGCGACCATTGTAAGCAACAGGCAAATGTCTTTAAGCTTATATTTCGCTACTAATATAAGCGTATATCGTATATGTAATTGGGCTTCTGGATGTACAAGAATCGATTGAGTACATCCCTTTCAAGGTTGTACATGAAGATTCTTTTTGAATGCTGAAACATGTAAAAATATTTATGTGTAGTTGTGCTCCCAAATTTGAGAAACTCGAGTTAAATGCTTCGCTTTTTGACCGCTTTTGATTTCAATCGAATTATCGAGATGAAGATTCTAACTCGTTATACTTTCATCGAGGACGACTTGGATATTGATAATGTAATCGTTTTCCTTCTTGTTCTCGTTTGAGATGTGAGCATTCACATAATGATGTCAGTATCTGTTCATTCGGCGGTGATTCTTGGAGCGTTAACTTTCAAACTAGCAATAGCGTGTTTGACAAGTGGGTAATAAGGGAAAAATTTGAAATAGAGCGTGTACATAGTCAATTAATGAATACATTCGACTTAATTGAAACCAAATATTTGATTCATTTTATAAGCTATATGTTCATTTAATGGAAACAAGTTTAACACTTCGATGGAAAATGCAAATCTAAAGGTAAATAGAGTGAGTTATATACTCGGCTTCGTGTATTCGATTCTATTTCGCCAGGATGATCTCGGAGTCACGCGGTATTCATGCTGTCTGCTTTCGTTAGGCGTTAACATTGCGTCGAGGAATTCTCGCGCAGCGTTCCTAATATAGCGGAGGTTAACGCTCGATTGGTGTCTCACAAGGAGCCAACGAGATGTATTGACTTCGTATATTTAATTAGCTCTTTTACAACTTCATAATGAAGATACTATATATACAATAAATTGTAATTACATGGTAGATGAAAATAAATACGAGTTGTCTTCGGGTTATGGCCTCAGTGACTTATAATCATAACATTTGACGTGTTAAATTATATACGCCCGATGAACAAAGCGTTAAGCACATCATTCGAGGGCGTTTGAGGTTTGTTTGTCGAGCGTAACTCTTGAGTTGCTTGAACGATGCCAAGTACTCCTCCTGAAAGTTATAAAAACATAAGAGTGAAAACTTACTTATAATTAAAAATTAAAATTTAACGTAAAAAGAATAGAAACTTACATAAACTGCTCACGTGCAAGGTTGTAGAGCGTCCCCGTGAGTTCTTACAGCGGCGCATCGCTTATTAAGACCAATCTGAGAATATTGAATGCGAAGGACTCTTCCCGTTCCTCTTCTCCCCAAGCAGCGATTAAAAATACATAGTTAATAATGCTAAAAAAATAAAATTCAAATTTAATAGTAAAAAATAATTAAATCAGCTTTACCTCGTAAATGCATTCCGGTATTGAAGTTTAACAGCTTAGAGTATCTTTGCATCTTTCTAAATCTGGCTTCCCAGCGAGAACTTCATGCGGTTATATACGGCTATGAGAGTATCGCCTACTGTTTAAATGCTGGCGCTGACCAAAACGCCTACCAGCAGCGATTGGATCTTGGATCGGTGTTGTAGCGTCCTGAGGAAGCAACTAGCCAGCATCATCCTACCATGGCCAATCCTGCGTCGCGTTAACCTCGCTTTTTGTTACAGCGAGGGTAATTAAAACTGCTTTGATTTCTGACTCCAGATCTGCTGGCCGATTCAGTAAGTTTCACTCGCCGAATTTCATATTGATCCACAGAGCTAAATACAAAACTAAGTTGTAAAATTTACAATTCAGAAAATCACCTGACTTTTATATGTATACTTGCAAAAACGCCATATATTATCCTTGCGGCACTTACTCGCGTTAGAATAGTAAGGCCCGCAAAATCGCCGACTTTCTTCTTATTTGGCTCGGAAGAATGGAGACTCAATACGAAGCTTTGGCTGCCAATAAATAAATAAATATGATTAGATACAAATGATAAATATAAATATTAAGAAAAAGCAAAACTCAATAAAATAAAATACTGCTTCCTTTCCGTAAACTATATTTCGAAATAAGCAGCATGCCGGCGTAGCGAGGCCCAGGCGTACTCGAAACCGTACGTGACATTTTCTAAAGGACTATATCGGCGATGTGTATCGAAGCGTCCGCCCCGGCTCGATCCTGCGTCGTCGGATGGGCACAGCCTTTCGCGTCAGTGTGATGGTGATGTTGGTTATTTACTACCGGCAGGCGTCGAAACTCACAGGCGGAGGCGTCGACGGACGGATGTCGATAGAGTCGTATATGCTACATGAGATATAGATCCTCGGATCGAGTAGGGTAGTTTCTTAGCGTATATAGAGGAGCGAACCACTATAGGCACCATAAACGAGGGCGGATAATTGCTCCTCGACTTTTCGTCCGTCCACAGGCTGCTTTCTTGCTGGCTACATCGCATTCTTGCCCCGTCAAATTACTTTTTGCTGCGAGCCATAAAAACTGCGTTTTCAAAATTCGAAACTCAATTAAAATTAAAAGCTTGGCATCCGATTGACTCGATGCGATTGAATCAAATCGATTCGATGCAAATTCAGCTGAAATCTAATTGAGCTTCGACTTGATACAATTCAAATTCAATTGAGCTTCGAATCAATTTGATCTAATTGAGCTTCAATTCAATTCGATTGAAATCAAATTTAATTGAGCTTCAATTTAATTCAAATCAAATCCCAATTAAATACTTTCGATTCAAAATCAAATCAATTCGATCTAATCGAGCTTCGATTGAAATTGATTCGTCTATTTCGAACTCGAATCTAATTCAAAACTTAATTGATTAATCGAATCTGAATTCAAACTCAAATTCGATTGAGCTTAATTGATTCGAATCAAATCGAATTCAAACTCGATTCAATTGAATCAAATCCAATTTGATCTAATTGAAACTCAAATCCAGTCGGTTTGATATGCAGTGATCCAATTATCAAAATTAAACTGTATCAAATTGAATTGATTCAATTAAATTTAACAACAACTAAATCAATTTTTAATTACGCATTACAATTCAATTAAGCGAATTCAATTACCCGATTCAATCGATTAAACACAACTCAATCAATTCCCGATTAAACACAATTCAATCAACTAATAAAAATCAAATTAAAGAGGCAATTATAAATTAAGCAATTAAAGAATAAAACCGAATTAAAAATGAATTAAACTTATAACTAAACAAATTAAAATGAATAAAACCTAATTAAACTTATAATTAAAAAAATTAAAATGAATAAATTCGAAATAAAAATGAATTAAACTAATTAAAAAATGAATTTAACTTATAATTAATCTAACTAAACGAATTAAAATCATAATTATTTGCAAATTCTATTTAAACTAATTAAAAAATTAAATCATAATTAAACAAATAATTATAACAATATGATTAAATATCTGACAAATGGCCAGCAAATAAACGAAAAAAAAATTAAAAAACAGGAGACCTCTTGCGAGAAAAGTCGGAATATGAGAATTTGGGAGGAGAATGGCGTCGGTTAGGGCGGTGGCGTCAGTGCTTCGTCGAAGGGGGGTAATTAAAAAATTGCAGAAAAAATAAGTGAAAATAAAAAATTGGGGTTTTTTTATATATATAAACGAAATAATCGATTTAGCGTCGAGAATTAAGCATTTTTCTAGATTTTAATTTTCTGATTTAAAGAGTAAAAATTAAGCGCCAACGATGATACATGTATGAAAATCGATTAAATCTTGTGGCGGCCCAAAAAGATGGCGTCGGTGTTTTTAAGCCAAACAGCATTAAGGCGCTTGTTTTTACAGTAGTGTATCAACATATTTGTGCAAAATATAATAACGATTTATGTAAAGTACAAAAAAATAACATTAAATTTGTGTAAAAATATAAAATAAATCTTTCTACATAAATACTGTATAGATATAAAACTCTCTTCATTATCGTATCCTTTCACTATGTTACTATACAGACACGTGGAAGCTCAACAATAAATATTCACCAATTTCATTGAATTCCGTTTATTGCGCCAAACATGACAAAGCCAGAGACATAAAAAGTAAATAAATTACTCCGTATTAAACAATTGGATATACAGAAGCTACATAACTGAAATATAAATGATTGAAAAATACAAGAATTTGGGCGGTTGCTAGAGATGGTGTGACATTGTTGACAGATGATAAGTCATCTTCATGATTCAATATCTCAACCTCCCTTAACCCCAATATCAAATTCCTTTCAATACTTTCTTTTTTTTCATTAAAATTCACCTCATCTTCAACCAAAACTGCATTCTGTAATTTAAAAAAATCCTTGGTTATTAATTCTCATATATATACAAGTTTGTATGAAGAAACAAAAATAAAAGATTGCAGTTTGTCTTCATTTTCTAAATGAATTCATATTCTTTATAGTTTGATGACTATTTTCTAATGTCATATTGCCTTTTATATTAATGCCATTAAATGTTATTGTGTGCATTGATTTTCTTGTAAACCCTTTCATCTTTGCATGTCGTTTGCTTATTTTTTGTTTTGGGCAACATTGTTTTATTTGATCTTATAACTTTTGATCATGATCTTTGTTTGTCATGGATGATTAGAGATATTAACGTCTAAGACAACATGGTATTGAAAATTTTCAAGTTTTAAAGTTTAAACTGTTGCATTTCACGTTTTTCTGTAAGGAAATTTTTTCATGTATGCCATGTTAATAAAATAAGTTGACTTTCTAAAATCTAACTTCGCAATGATTATTATGTTTATTACAGAGTATATTTTATTGATCATTTACAGTTTTGTATGTTTCATTTGCAGAAGCATATTCAAAATCCACATCTTTTGGTATAATAATTCCTGAAAGATATATGGAAGGAGTACATGAAAACAAATGTGCTAACGAGTTTAATGGAGATTATGGACCGCGTAAAGTAATCTTCTCTGAGATGTCTCCTAGAAGTCCATTGAGTACTCATAGTCCTGACACTGATTCTATGGATTTAGCCATGGATGGGGCAATTGATAGTTCGATTGAGCAATTATATCATAATGTTTGTGAGATGCAGAGTTCTGATCATTCACCTTCCAGGCATAGTTTATTGTCATATGGTCAAGAGTCGAGGATTGATTCTGAATTGCGGTTTCTTGCTGGGGTTAATTATGGGGAGGTGGAGGAGATGAGAGATGGGGATCGCGGTGATAGGTACAATGATGAAAAAAGAAGAGATTTAGATGAGAAATCCACCATTAAGAGAGAGCCGGTTACACTGGAACAAGAAAAGGGAGGTGTGCAACTTGGCTTGAGCTCAAAATCATCTCCAACACCAAATAGGAGGAGCAAATATTTTGACAATAAGCCTCCAATATCGAAAGGGAATGTAAGTTCAAAAAAGTTGAATACAATTTCTTCTTTGAAGATTGAAAAGAATTGTCGTGCTCCCAACGCTAAGAAGCTGGACAAGACTAGGAGTGTGTCAGAAACAGCATACATTGGAGCTTATTTGCTTAAACAGGCCAAGCAGTTGCTTTCATCTGGAGATAATCTGCTAAAAGTCTTAGAGGTGGCTCAACGAGCAACGAAATCATTTGAGAAATCCAAAAACAACGAGCCTAATCTAGACTATGTTATGTGCTTGCATGTGATAGCTGCATTGTACTGCAGGCTCAACAGGTACATTGAGGCGATTCCTTTACTTGAAAGATCAATTGAAGTTCCAGTAATGGACATGGGTGACAATCATGCACTTGCAAAGTTTTCTGGTTGTATGCAATTAGGGGATACGTATGCCATGCTTGGACAGATAGAGAATTCAATACTATGCTATACCGCAGGTTTGGAGATTCAACGACAGGTTCTTGGGGAGGGAGATGCTCGATTTGGTGAGACATGCAGGTATTTGGCTGAAGCCCATGTCCAGGCAATGCAATTTGATGATGCTGAGAAGCTCTGTCTGATAGCTCTTGATATTCACAAGGAAAAATGTGTATCTTCTTCTCTCGAAGAAGCATCAGATAGAAGACTTCTTGGACTTATTTGTGATTCAAAGAGAGACTATGAAGCAGCGCTTGAGCATTATGTTTTGGCAAGCATGGCCTTGGCTGCCAATGGCCATGAACTAGATGTGGCTTCTGTGGATTGTAATATAGGGGATGCATATTTATCGTTGGCAAGGTATGATGAGGCTATTTCTTCATATCAAAAAGCGCTCACAACATTTAAGGCAGCGAAAGGAGAAAAACATCCATCAATTGCTTCAGTGTTTGTGCGATTAGCTGACCTCTACAATAAGATTGGGAAGTTTAGTGAATCAAAATCTTACTGTAAAAAGGCATTGCACATATATACAAATCCGGTACCAGGAAGCCCTGCAGATGATATTGCCAGTGGCTTAGTGGATGTTTCTGCAATATTTGAATCTATGGATAAGGTATTGAGGCTCAAATGGGGGTACTGTATTATATGATGGGGAGCTACACTGATTCATATAATACATTAAAGAGCAAATAAAGTTTAAAGTCGGATGGAAAGAAATCTGCTCTGTTAGGCATTGCGCTGAACCAGATTGGCCTTGCTTGTGTGCAACTCTATGCAATAAACGAGGCAGCGGATTATTTCGAGGAGTCAAGGATCATACTGGAGGCGGAATGCGGGCCACACCATACAGACACAGGTAAGGGGTGTATAGCATTCTTTGAATTATGATGCAATGGGAAGGTATTTGCTACTCCATAATATGTCTATATTTTCATGATTTGTACCTGTGGCTTTATCTTAAGTAGTCTTGTTTATGGATTATGTTTAATGTTTCTACATGTTATTTTACCTTTGCATACAGATAAAAACATGTATGATCTTAGAGATCCGGGGATTTTATTAACGTTGTTATATCATTTTTCGCGGTACTTCTTATTGCAGAACCTCGGATGCTATTGAAATTTTGGAATTTGTTGTTGATATGAGGGAGGAGAAGCTTGGAACAGCAAGTACTGATGTCGATGACGAGAGGCGGAGATTGACCGAGTTACTAAGGGAAGCTGGAAGAGTTAGAAGCTGGAAATCTAGATCACTTGAAACTCTCTTTGTTAAAAGCTCTAGTGCTGTTGTTGACAACAGTATGATTGAGGTATCTTAATGTTCATTAAATTTCACATATGGTAGGTATTCGTTTGTTTTGAAGATTCTGGTTATGTATCTGTTAAATGAGTCGAACAGAATAATATTTGAAGAATTGAAAAGGCTTTATGTTTGTGTACTATACAAAGAATTGTAATGTAAATGTAAATTGTAAAATATTGCTTGAATGGTTGCATCATTATCAAAAGAGAAGATTAAATTGGAAATTTCGTTCGTTCCGGAGTCAATTTTTCTGGAACGGTTCCTGAAACTAAATTAGAATATTAAAAGTGCTTTATTTAAAATTCAAAGCAAATATAATTAATATATAATATATACGCTTAAACTAATCAGATAGAATCTTTATTCAAAAGGTTGTTGAGATTAATTTTTACAAAAATGTGATTTTAGCAATTTATTGAGGAAAAGTGGTACGACGGAATTTCGGAGCAATTTCAATGGAAGATTATTTATAAAATTAATTTGTGATGTAATCAAAATCAATAATCAACACATATAATAAGGATATTGGCCCATTTTACACTCTAATTAAAAATATGATACCATTTCGGAGGAAAAACTCAGGATCGGTAGAAAATTCCGATTAAATTTCCCTTTCTATACCTGGAGCATCATGCCTTTCTATGTTGTCCTATATTGAAGCAATGGTGGGATTTCATTATCTGATGTTGTTATATCAAACTTCCAACATCTAACACAATTGTCATAATGAACTACTCATCCGTCTTTGTCTTCCTTCCTTTCACTGGTTCGTTCAGTACGGACTTTTTGTATCATGCTCCCTCATAAATACGGAATATAATCATATCTTCGCCAGGTACCGAAATAATAAATGATCGTTTATTGAAAAAATTTGTTTAAAATAAATAATTATTCGATTTTAAATCTGGCTTTATGCGATTTAAAATTTACAAAAAAAATTATCATCGTTCTCTTTTGTTTAAATTTAGTTAATAATCTTTGTCAGCATTAGAAAATTATGAAACTTTATTATTTTTTAAATTAATTTCGCTAAGCTCGCCCAATAAAATCTTTTTTAAATAATCGAAAACTTTATTTTGCAACGGAGGAGTATCATTGTTTAAAGACAAATTCTAGTCACGTCATACATCTGACCTATCAAAATGTTTGATCACCTCAAGATTACATGATTATTGGATAAGACATAACTTAGCCATGCATTAATTATGAATTTATGTTCGATGGAGACTGGTCAATACTAGATGAGGAGATTTATAAAATGAAGATCTTGCAAAGATAATCAAACTATATGAAGAGTCTTAGCTGGGTCGTGATATTTTCGGGGCCCTAAATGAAATTAAAAAATAAGCCCCTAATATAAGTGATAAAATTTAATTAGAAAAAACAATTCCATGAGCATTTCTTGTTGCAAAATTATCAATAATAGAATTGATATCTATATTTCGTAGGGTTATTTTCATTTATCAAAATCCCTAACTTGATTCCTATTTAATTCAAATATTTACATGAAAAATTTAAATTGTGAATTAAATTTGAAATTTTCTTAATATTTGTGCCAAATCAAATGACTCTATAAAAAAGGAATTTAGGGAGTAATAGATTATTTGATATTTTGATTCAACTCTACTATCTTTCCAATTTACATCTGCATATGTATATATAGCGTTAAACTCACAGTGACTTTACAATTTCTGATGCCACAAATCAACGATTCGATGGAAAAAGCAAATACGTTGAATAAGTGTTTTGAATGTCGACTCGACAAAAGAAAAGAAAGAAAGCGTGAGCGTCGAAATTTATTAAAATAATAATTAAATTGATTAAGGCAGATTAATCAAATTAATTAATAATCGGCTTATTAAAAATGTCAAGTAGGCATTAGGGTTCGATTAAATACTAGAATTGAAGCAGGGAATCCTCGTCGAATAAGGGTTCTCGAGATTAAGTCCACGAAGTTAGTGAAATTAAAATTAGAGTTTTATATTAATTAACGCACAATTTTAAAAGCTTCGAAATAGGGTTTCGGAAATTACAGTGAATTTAATATCGAAAGAAATATCGAGGTTAATATGAAAATGTATTTGGCCTGAAAAGCCTAAAATCTTCACATTACTAAAAGAAATAGGTGCCCGTATGTTACTTGGAAGAGCTTGTAAAATCGGCCAGTCTGAATCTTTGCGCCGAAATTCAGCAGTTAAGATCGTGATGTACAACCAAACAGGCAATTAAATGGGTATTCAGAGGCCGAGAAACTATATAACCGCTCCCACGCCCAAATTCCATCCGGGAAAAATATTAGAAACTTTCGAGAAAATAATTGAGAAAATACAGAGAAAAACCTCACGAGATTTCTACAAGTTAAATTTTTAAGCCCCTTGAAATAAGCAGCGCGTGATGGGAAACAACTCGGTCAACGAAATAGGCGCCTAAGGTGGAATTCTTGCACAAGCGGCGTTAATTGGCACAAGTTTGAAGCGAAATTTGTGGAATGCGCATAATAGCGGTAGTGCTTCAAGTTTGAAGCAAAATTTGATGAGAATACAACGAAATTTACCGAGCTGACGAATATTCGTACGTTAAAGTTATGCAGCGATTGTTGAAATCTTGAATAAACGCTGTCTCGGTGATAATGATCGAGTTCGGATATAGTATTAATAAAGGCGAGCGTTCGTCTACGTAGTGGATACCGGGTAGGAAAGCTTAGCGTTGTTAAAGCCCACTATCACAGTTGATCGGTATCTCATCGGCAAGGTTTGGAAGCGGCTCCGCTTACATGCGATCGTCATTTCTACTGACGGCAGCGGAATATAGTATAAGCGAAAGCCAGCCAGCTGGCAGCCAACTTTTGCTGCTATCGAGCATGTCTGAACCCCAGTGGTCGTATCCCGAAATCGAGTCAGCGGAGGCGGTGGCCTCTGAGCGAGCGTTATCCTGCGAGTCCATTTCACCAAAGATGTGAGGAATTAAAAATTTAGTCTTTGCAATTTCACAATGACATGGTAAAATTAAGTGATCTAAAGTGGTAGGTCAGTCGAGACCCAGTCGAGTCAGAGGCCGGCCAATGAGGAATGTTGCTAAAGTCGTAGAATTTCGAACCGTATCCAGTCACGACCCGAGTCTCGGTCCGTGAGGCGAACACGTATCAAATTTCAAATCGTAGGCCATGTCAAACCAGGTGAAGCCCAGTGGCTTCCAAAATCAATGGGACTTATCTTAGAAATTTCATGCTCAATTTCGAAACAATTGACAGTAGGACATGCCTACTTAAATCGTCGGCAGAGCTCATAGGGGCTTCATGGTTTAGACGGTCGATCCCTCAGGTTGATAAAAGCATTGCAGAATTTTCCCCAGCGATAAATTTACTTTATACCCCTTTTATAAATAATAAAAATTCTTCTTTGCATTACAGAAACAATACATTGAATAATAAATAATGGAAATAAATTGAGGTTTGAGTTCACCATTTCAGTTAATTTAATAAGTGGACATTAGACTATTAATATGTTGGTGTTCTTAATCATATTATAAGTTCTAAACTTAATGGGCCGCGAATCCTAGAAGCAGCTGGATTGTACAAAAATAATAAGCAAAAAATTAATTTCTGAAGTGTGTACACGCTTTTTTGAGTCGAGCAAATCGATGAGGTTAGCGACAAAATTGAATTTTCGCGTACAAAATAAATTATTATCTCGAAACGTCGCACCGATAATTGTCGAACGGCTTTCCGTGCGTCTACTTAGAATGATTAAAGTATAAAATAGGAACAAGATAGAAGAAAAACCCTTAGTTTTTGATTTGCACAAACCAAACATGAGCATTAACCTTAGCATTAATTGTGTTTTGTGCGACCAGCCGGGTAAATGCGTGCTGAGGAGTTAGAATGGTGGTCACGTCTTTTGGGCCAGCGAAAGTCATTTGTCGATGGATGACTCGATTTTTAAAAGAGCGCAATGCTTGAAGCTTGACTTCGACAAAGCGATATCTGATTATCAAAACACTTTTAAGAAAAAAGAATCCATCGTGATATTCCCCAACCACATATGACGGCTTGACATTGCTCCAGTGCAGTATATATCCCATTCTGACAGCAAAGAATAAAAGAATAATATTTATCTGAGACAATGACTAGGTAAACAAAAATAAAAGTGGTAGTGTCATTGCCTTGTGACTTTAAACTACGAAGCGCGAACATAGAACATAGGATGGAACAAAACCACTATCGACCTAGGAATGAAATTGCGCCCATGAGTGAATAGGGTGTAGGCTGAAACAGTGAATATACCTCAAGAATGAAATTAACCTCGATCACCTTGATAGTGTACAGAAGTAGATGATATTTATCACGATAGATAAATGGTACATAATATTATTGAACTTAAGATCTTAATATAAAAGTCATTATCAATTTAAATTTATCATTTACGTATGTTTATAAATTAAGATTCTTAGCGAGCGTTAAAGATGATGGCAATCACTTTATCGATACATTTAAAATGACTTATCATTGACAATAATAAGCATGACTGACAGTAACCATTTCGTGACACAATCGACTCAATGACTCATGACTCGACAGCTTTCAATGATACTACAACTCAGCTGACTCTATCAACTCAGCTGACCTTCGCAGCTAGTAATATAATGCATTACACTTATATATCCCCAATCGTATTTATACTCCATGTAAATAACCCAACGGGAAAATCCATTATAACCTTATTCGACTTAAGTCATGACTTTCCATTTTAATGATCGAGTTCCAATTACCCCAGTTTCAAAAGCGCAACGTCGCGATATTAACAAGCCCAATAAATGCATTTATGTCTGAGCCGATTAACTACTTTCGAACTTACAAAACTCATTTTTATCGAACATTCTTAAATCGCTAAAATCACAACTACCTTTCCGAAAGCAGAAAGCCTAATAAAAGTCAGTACGCCTGCCATATTAAAACCATTTAGAAAAAAGTCCAACAAAGTCAAGCGAAAGTCAACTATAATTCTCGACATATTTCAACCCCATAAATCGATTATTATCGCCTCTTATACGATGTCCCAAGCCTAGATAGGCGATTACATATAGATTATAAATGTATTTCCAGAGATTGACTCGATTCCCCAAAGTCAACGCATCTGAACTCGAAATCTTTCGAAAGATTCGAGACTTTCTTGCCTTAAAAGCGTGGGGATGACTCGGGAAAGCTAGAAATTTTAGGGCCAAAGAGGCACACTTGAGATGAGAAGAGAATGGGAAGAAAATTTTCAAGGGAGCAAATAGGGAGGTTCGGCCCGTATGAGGAAAGAAAGAGATGATGATGATGACTCGCTTGGATAAGTATGGCTCAATCACATTAAGTCAGGTGGGAATATCTGAGAGTTGTGCGGCTTACTCGTTGGTTTTCAGTTTAGTTTCTCGTCTCGGTTTATGACATAACTCAAACATAAACTTAGCTTCTAACCCCCAAATAATATTACGATAAAGCTCATGCAGACGGGTTATTCGGTTTGATCGTACCTGCTTAAATAGGCCAAAACACATGAGGGTTTTAAAGGAGCGAAATCCTACTAAAACTCAACTCTTTCCATCCCAAATAGCAGACCGCTAGCCAGGCAGGTGGGGAATTCGGAGTCTGTGGCTCGATTTTTCCGTCTCGAATGTTTTCCTTCAATTTACACTTTATACTAGAAGTTTATAATATTTTATTAAGTAGTTC
This sequence comes from Lithospermum erythrorhizon, assembly GCA_019722365.1. Taxonomy (NCBI): domain Eukaryota; kingdom Viridiplantae; phylum Streptophyta; class Magnoliopsida; order Boraginales; family Boraginaceae; genus Lithospermum; species Lithospermum erythrorhizon. Next base: position 29,672 of record JADFUC010000036.1, on the reverse strand, counting down.
GGTTTATCGTATGTGTGTGGCCTTAACATGATGAATTGGCAGTAATATATTAAATATTATTAATAAAATATTATATATTTAATATATAGATTACGAACGGACTACAATGGCAATCGTAACAAAATGTCAATCTGTTTATTTCACAAATACTAATTGTCTAAACGAATTAATATCATTGAACATATATGTGAATATGCTTGAATGATTAAATCGGTTCAGCCTGTCTAAATTGTTCAGCGGACATTATATAGATCGATTTCTGGCATTTCAGCCATGATATACATATACTTGTTTCAGGGCATTGTCGAAGCAGGCAGGGTCGGATGGGCCCGTTTAAGTTAACAAAGTGATTGAAGGCGAGCGCGTGGATCGAGTCGGCGGCACTGAGTCGCAGACGGGCTGGGCGCCCGTCAGCGTATTCTTGGCGCCTTTTTTAAAAGAGAGTATGGCCAGTCCTTGCCCGGGCCACCGTTAAATGTAATCGGTGACAGATTAAAAGCTTGATAATAAAGGTTGTGTTAAGGGTTTTGAGCAGCTTATCTTTTGGTGAAAGTCAGTAAAGTAACCACATTGAGCCCAAGCGTATTATCTTGTTGAACCCCGGTGACATCCAATAAATATACATGATTTTACATATTATAATGTATATGTTATAATTAATAAAACATTTTGTCAAATAATATATTATTAAATGAATAATATTCATCGATATATTACAAAATAATAAGATTGTATATAAATTATTTTAATTATATCATACAAGTTGTTTAATATTACATTTTCTTTAAACATTAAAAACTTATTACTATAATATAATTAAAAGATAATTTGTCACAATATAGAATAATATATTATTTAACACTAAACAAATTAAATTATTTAAATAATAATATATTGACACATTTAATATTTTGATTCATGCATTGTTCAAAACAATGGCATAATGGTTACTAACTTATTACTTAGAATACAATGGTTACTAACTTTTATTAAATACATTTATTCCATGATATTGTGATAGTTCTTAGCTTTTATTCATCGTATTTTCAAAATAATTAGAATACAATCTTATTACTTTATAATATTATGATGAATATTTATCTTTTAATAATATATTATTTGACACAAAACAACCTTTACTATATAAAGAATAATATATTAATGAATCTTATGTTGTTATCAGATTTTATTATGCGATACTAAATAATTTTCATGGTTTAAATGTAATCATTTAATTATTTCTTGAAATAGTTTTTAATTATAGATATTTTTAATTATTCAAAAATAATATATTGATGCATCTTATGCTTTTTATTTATATATTATTTAATTCTAAATAAGCTTAATCAATTATTATCACATTATATTTACAAATTATGACGTAAAACGCAGTAATTCGCTGCTCACACTACATCATGAGATCACAAATTTCAATTCATTTCTTTATATTTTATTTTGGAAGGTAACGTGTCTTTAACATTCGAAATTTTAGTACAGTAATAAAAGCGAGGTTTGGATTATCGTATTCTTGTCCAGACATGCACTTTTCAAAATAAATAAATTATGTAGGTATATAGAAAAAATTAATATAGAAATTAACATTTATATTTCAATATATTTAAGTATTTTTGTTAGTGCAAGAGGTTATTGACTAAGTTGTTTCTTAATCGACCAAATGTATGTCATAGGCTAGTGGTTGTGTTGCTGGGTTTGGCCTGTTTCGAGGAGGTTTTGCAAAGCCTTTTGGGTTTGTTGGGCCATCTTCAAGCACATGGAATCACATAACACGCTCAAGTATACCGATTCATCTCAGCATAATTAGCATTTCCTTATGTATTAATACTTAATTGGTACTTATTTTTAAAAGTAGAAGTTAGTTATATCCTATAACTGTCATTCTACATTTTCTTTTCTTTTTTTACTACTTTTTAATTTCCAATTATATATATTATTTTGTTATGACTATCTTTTTTTTTTTATTAATGTTAACCTCTATTACAAATAAATGGCTTTGTTTGTCTTGTCAAATACTTCCTCCGATTTTATTTAGTTGTCATTCTAACAAAAAAATTATTTTAAAATCTTGTCGTTTGGAATTCGATATAACGTTTGGTTGATTTTTTCTTTTAAGCCCATGGCTTTGAAATGTATGTAATAAAAGCTTCTAGTACGATTCATTCATTAAATTGTTGTTTGATTCATTAATTAGGGATGTATGTGTAAAATGTCATTCATTCTTAATTGATTCTTAATTGACGTGAAAAGAGCTAGGATAACAACTAAAAAATTGAAGGGAGTATTAATTAATTTTGGCTAATTGATGGGTTTTGACCTTGATGGCGAAAGGCTCGATACTTCACTTAGGTCCACTAAACTAATTGATTAAATAAAGCTAAATTGTTATTCCCAAATAAAATTGATTTGAATTTTGAAATAAAATAGAGCTAACTTCGAAGCCAGCTCTAGATTACATTTTGGTTAGATGAAAGCTCACTAAACCCGAATCTAAGGCTTATTTAACAACTTAGTCGGAGTAAAAAAATGTTAGATTTAGGACTGAATTATCTGTGTAAGCGATCTTTGTTTGAGTGAAATGATTATTACTTTTTTTATTTGTAAGTGTAGTGATTCTGAAATTATCTTTCGAGAGTAAATAGTCGTTTAAATCTTTTAAAAAAAGCAGCTATTTGGGTGTGTGTATATTGGATCGTTTTGATACTATGCTCGACTCCTTTACAACTCATGAAGTTGAGAAAGTCCAAACTCCAAAGTGCACGGGAGTTTCGCGCCTACACTGTTGATCTTCATATTCTTAACTCATGCCAATGAAACAAATAAAATACCCCCACACTTAAATTTTTTCCAACAAAATTACAAAGAGTAAGGAAAATTAGAATATATTATGGGTAACTTTTGGTCCGACGTTAAAATCACCACCACCTATGGTGCTGGTTCCACCCTCTTCGATATCCCTCCTCTCGCCGCTCGTACTAGGTCACTTACCCAGATTTTACATACCCCATTTCAAAATATGTCCAATTTTGAATTTTTTGTGTTAAGTTGGCCGATGTTGAATGATTAAATACCGAATTCAATTCATCGTTTTCATTAAAATGCCAAACCAGTAAAATAATTCGTTTTAGTTATTTAAAAGTATAGATTAAGAAGAAAAATTATATTAAAAATGTAGAATAGCTTGATTATTGACCAATAATTTTATAAGTAAAAATGAGTGAAAAGGTAGATTGTAAATGTAGAAATTAAATTTTAAAAATTTAAATTTAAAATGACAAATAAAAACGGAGGGAGTACTCCCAAGCAATATTTTAAATCATTATTGGAGTGCTTTCCAGTATCTCGCCTCGCATAGGTTAAAATTTTGAAGTTTAACCATTCGAGCGCTCTTATGTGCTAACACCTTTATGAGTGATGCGGTGCTAACTTTTATTCCATTGATTTATTTTAAAAAATTTAATACATGCATGTACAAATATACTCTAGAATGAAATTTATGAACAAAAAATGATTACAAATATCTTTCTAGCGTTGAAATTTGCGTATTTGTATGTAGAGTACAAATATGCTTTCTGGTATTCAGGATATCTTTGGATGTGTTATGAATTTTTATGTTAATGGGAGTCGAAGCGTGAGTGGCTTTTTAATTAATCAAAACGTTGTTGATCGAGCCCGTCGGCTTAGACCAACTCACAATGATCAATCGGTCAACATTTCACAGAGGATTAACACGAGTTAAGCGTATTGGTGTTAGCGGGAGCAAAATATAACGATTCGCCCCGATCCAAAGAGAGACCTTAATTTTGGCGGTTGAAAAAAACTCGACCATCTTTCGAATGAAGGATGTAATTTTTTTTTTTAACTTTGTTGTTCTTTCAAACTAGCTAAATATATTGTTATGGGAATGGATAATGTAGGATGCTGGAATCATCATACAATTTGTTGTTTGGGAAGCTGCCTTTGAGGGTGTTTGTTCCAAGATTATTTTGAAGAAGCGCGACGATTCAATTAAATAATAAGTTTTGTTACTCGGAGCTTGTTCAAGCTTTCGCTCGGCCGTCAGAAAGATTATGCAGTTTGATTTTTTGATGCGCGAAATGAACTAACTTTGGGCCTTAATTAGTCGTAAGTGTCAAGCAAGTGGTAACACATACTTACATTTTCTTCTGAGCAAATATTAATTAAATGCTTTTTGCATTTTTGTTGTTTTTCCGTCTTCCAGAGTTCTACTTATATGATCATGTCAGTGCTTATGAAGAATAGGTTGGTTCACAAGTTTTAAATCCCTTCAAAAACTAGTTCTTGTTTTAACTGTTGCCTTAGTCACCTTTGACCATCCGTTTCTCTAATTGACCTTGTTGTTGTTAGGCGCGGAAGCGATATAATGGTCGGATATATCAGCCTTGCTTTGGCTTCCCATTGAATTAATATCTACATGTAATGCGAGCGAATGATAAATGAAATCACAGAAAGTAAATAACACCCGGATCTTTATACGGGTTCGCCAGTGCGTCTTTATTTCTTTAGCTGCTTGAGAAATCGTAGAAGAACTGCCGAATGATTATTCTGAAAGTGCTTATCAGTGAACATAGATTGAGTATCTTTTATGAATTTTGATACCGATGACGAATCTACGCTCCCCAGATTTGAAACACAAAATGATATACGAATGATACAAATCAAGTAGAAATTACATTGATTTAGACAGAAAGTTTGAGAGAAATTGAAAAAATTTGAGATAATAAAAAGAAGTTGCTTGGCGCAGCGCTTATCTTTATTACTGACCGAGCCCTATCGAGACCGATGCCGATGGCCAGTTATCTCGATAGCTCTGAGCCCGCCGACGGTATCACAGCGGGCTGGCGCCGTTTTGTATCGAGACCCCGTCGGAATGCTCCGAATGCCGATGGGCTCACATCTGAGGGCAGAGTAAAGACGTGCGTCGGGGAATACCGCCGTGAGACCTGAAGTGCCGATGGGGTCGGCTCTCATCTCAGAACTTGAAAATCGCTTCCAGCTTGTGATCTCGGCTTGAAGCCTTTTGAATCACGGGCACGATTCCGTGGCGGCACCTTCGAGCTATTAAGCTCCGAAGTTAAGCGAAGTCGAGAACGCAACCCGGGAACTTCTCCTTGTTTTACGACCTTTGTAAACATATCAGCCGAGATTCGATAGAATCTTGTCGAGCGGGCCGTTCTCGTCACAGGCATTATGGAAATGGAGCGCCGGTCACGTAATGGCAATGACCGCCATGTGAAGCAGCGGGATTTTTCTTGAGATAAATCGCCTTTCTGGCCCATCGCGGTACAAGGTGTTACATCCGTACTTTCGAATTCGATTCTTTCGAAAGTGTGCAACGAGATCATCTAACTTCCTGTTGTATGTAAGCATCTACCAGCCATGACGAAACCCGATACTCTTTATTGGTTGCGACTTGATCTCGACTAATAAGCAGTACCCCCAACGTGAATACATATCCATTAGTAGACTTTCTACTATCAGCCATCCATGCCGTTATCAATGTCCCCATATCCAGCCCAACCTGTCTTAGATTTACGAGCATAAGATTTTTATTGTATTTTAGGTATCTGAAATGAACTTCGATGTTCTTTCCACAGGTTAGACATATATACACTCCACATGACTCATGGCGTATATGCGATACTCAGATACAGTCTCTGTATACATAAGGCTACCTACTTGAGGCATGGCGCCTTATCCATATACTCTAAATAAATCTTGATCTCAATTGAATATTTATGCTGATAATTGAAATGAAAATGCCGAATAACTTCTGACTGCGTAAAGCGTGTTGAATCGCTTGATTACCTTAACTTGAGTATTCTTAACATGTCGATCTCAGTCCCGATCTCACGATTATTCACAAATCCAATTTGCTTAAGCGCCGCTTTAGGTCTTTTCGTATGAAATCAGCGACAACTCTTTCTTGTACATGTTCACCTTTTTGCAAATGGAAACCACATTTATCGACATATAAATTGACATAAGAAGTAAGATAACATAATCTTTTTGAAACTTCCTTATGTAGCAGTGAATTCGGTCACCATGTTTCCCTGGCTTTAACCTTTTGATAAAGTTATCAAGGTAATATTCCCATTGCCTCGGGCTTGTTTGGCTTACGTCTGTTCTTAGGGGTTGCGGACCGTCTTGCTCCTACAACCTCGAAGCCTTGAGGGTTGCTTAAATGAATAGCATCTTAAAACCTTGGAGTTTTTACATCCGTCCCCGATGAAGGTCGCGGATTATCTCTTCTTTACCCGTCCCCAAGCGATTCGATTATGCATGACTTGACTACGGGTAAGAATATTTGATTAATAGTCGATTCTTCCTACTGTTGGAATCCTTTGTGACCAAAAGCAGGCTTTATAGCGTTCTTTACCATCGCACATTCTCGCGATTATGTAGACCCGTTTGTGCAATATTCTTCTCTAAGGCACCACAGCGGCGCACGACTCCAGCGTCGTAGTCAGCAATGACTCCATCTCCTCTTTCGTATTTAACTCCGGCGGTCGCCCGTCGCGTTGTCTTTGCCGGCCTTATGGTACCGCCTCTGTCGGTTAACGAAAGTTAGCGGAGGAGAATACCTCCCGAGTTAGTTTACGACACGGATACGTCTTAGGACTGGTGTCTCTACATCTTGTCAGCTATCGGGGAGCAATCTCTTCGTATTGTCATTGCAGCAGAAATGTTATCATCGGACTCTGATGTCTCCCCTCATCCCCGAACCCATGCCCAAGGTGGCATATCGGCCAAAAGGATCTTGAGGTTGATCTTTAGGAGGCGGGGGCATGATCCCAAGGCGTACCATTTTGGAAGAGCCAGAATTAAATGCGCGCTTCTCGCCCGTTGACTTCTTGACTTGCTATTGCAGAAACCCCCTGCCATATAAACATGCATCTTTGCATTGAAGACTACGTTCTTTATCGAATGATCTTGGGTTCTTGAACACATATCCATACCGGCGTCGCCGTAACCAATAAAATAACGGAGAAATGTTAGATTTGGCTTTGGCTTATTTCTACCATTTGCTTCAGCGTAGACTTATCTATTAAACAGCCAAATACTTTTCAGGAAAAAGAATAATTTGCACACCTTCTTAGAACTCGGCTTCTCTTGAGGAATTACGAAATTGAGAGGGGCTGAAGGTCTACGTTATCGAGAAGCTGGCCGGTATTGATTCGTCCGCCCGAGCGTTTGAGGTAAACCCGCAGGTGTAACCTCGTACGCCACGGCTGCGGTCGATCGGCGTCACATTGCGTCCCTCTTTCCGGTATTCCGTTACGTTGGGGTGTTCAGGAATAGTCTTACCGTCCACTTATTCCATTCTGCGGCCGCGATATTGTTTGGAAATCCATATCATTGTATTCACCCGAATTTAGCCGGATCACCAAACGCCGCTCTCGACCCGTCGTTTCTCGACCATAGCTCTCCGTTTAGCGAGAGACTTACATTACGCGGTTTATTTTCGAAAATAAACCCGACTTTTTCGTCAAGTTACATATCACGATGAACATCCAGCAGCAATATTGATGGCGGTCGAAACATACATTGAAGCTAACTTTCAGCTTACCGGTTTAGGCTCGTAGCGGAGTTTAACTAAAGCCCGGCTTTCTTCTTCCCGAGCGACTCTGCTTGAGGATATGATGATCGACATATTTAGGCACCGGGTATCACGATTATTTGAAAGCAATGAGTTTAAATACGCTCTCATTTCGTGTAGCTGTCGGTTTGTGCCCTGACATCGTCTTCTCTCGGTATCAATACTTGACTATAGTCATTTGAGGCTTTCTGGGTGAGTACTGTTATTTTTATCTTGTTTCTCATTTCTGATCGTTGCTTTCATTTACTTCGGTTACGCCCCAGAGATGTAGTTCGGTAACCATCTACATCCGGTGACTCGCTTGTCGAAGCTCTTCGCTGACTTGATGCGTACCTCGCTTTAGTCGATCTCGGTAGAACCGTTCGGCGGCTAATTACCATTACTTGATGCTAGCGGCTGTAGTTAAGCGAGATGAAGCCCGACCCGTAATCTCCGGCCATATAATTCGGCATTATATCGCAGTGGGTGTAGTATATGAAATGATGCTCACCGAATCAGAATCCAGAATTTATCGACGATCAGCGGACAAAGAGTAAGAAGCGTCTGCGTAATTAAGTCAACCAGCATTCATCATTTCTTGTTGCCTGCTTGGCCCACCGGATGCTTGCGTTGCATGACATGTGACTTGATCTTTGCAGCATGCGGCGGTGAGAGAGCCAAATTCCGCCGAACTTTGAGAGCACTCTTATACTATTTTGACCTCCGTTTAATGCTGGCCGACTTGCATTTTTGTCGCCAGATTCTGCATAAATGCATTCGATGCACTTAACTACCGACTCAATACGTTAGCAGAACTAGCCGGACGAGGCGTTGCTCTTCGACCGCTTAATTTGCAACCTGCGTTTCCATTGAATTACTCGCGTGACCACTCGCCCGGCTCCCAGTATCATGAAGATGCAGTAATTGTGATACTTCATAAATTCGTCCTCGAGTTAACCTCGGCTTGATGAACCAAGCGATTTGCTCGAGCTAATACAGAAATCGTTAAGGTTACTGCTTGATAGGAGTATTCGACCCGGCGTCCTCAGGTAAACGATTTAGCCGTAATAGTGATGCACTTTATTGTTGGCGGATGGTTTCAACACAGGCTATCATTGAAGCCCACTTTATCGTGGTCTCCTTACATTGGCGACAACGTTTCCGGACAAGCACGATCCACCATTATCAAAGAGCATGCATACAGCTCGTTCATTTCTTGTGCCCGTATTTGCGAGACACCGCACAAGGAAACTATGAAGGCTGCTCATGCACAAATAATCCTCCCGTATTTAAATGCTGATAGGCGAAATCGGCCCGTGATTTGCTAGCGTATGTCGATATCGCCCGTCTTTGCCGTTTAATTTCAAATAAACTATACTCCCAGACTCGAGAACTTGACGAGGAAACTTTCAGCCAATTTCACGATCTGCCGATTGTTGGGCACGAGCTTGATATAGCTAGCGGATATATCAGCCTTTGAGCTAAATTGAGTCTAATATCTACATGTAATGCGAGCAGGACAATAAATGAAAATCTAGAAGTAAATAACCTTGAGATCTTTATCTGGGGTTCCTGCAGTCGTCTTTGTTCTTCTGCCCGAATTATTGAAAGAAGCTACCGAATGATTTATTCTGAAGTCACTTATCAGTAAGACACCAATTGAGTAATCTTTTATAATTTAGTATTACCGATGACAAATCGCTCCCAGATTTAAGAACTTCCAAATGATATCTGAGATGATCTAATCAGTAAGGAAACAGCTACATTGAATTTGGAGCAAAGATTTAGAGAGTGGAAAAATTTAGGATAATAAGAAAGTTGTGGCCTCGCCTCTTTATTACAGTGGCTAAGCCGAGGCACAGCCAGGCCGATACCGATGGCGGGCTCGATAACTTCTGAAGGCCCACCAAACATTATCACGCAGGCGCGCCAATTTAAGTGAGGCCGCCAGACGCCGGAGATGCCGATGAAACCATCTGAGGCAGGAGGCTCCGTTTATTAAGCCGAGACACCATGAGGCAATACCGATGGGGTGCCATCTACAAAACGAAAATGTGGCAGCCAGCCGGTTGCTTAGGGTGTCTTCCGAAGATTAGTAATGGGTCTGAGACTAAAGGGTCTTCAATTTATCTGTTGGAGCAACACTCATGCCATTCGCACGTGTGTAAATTGGGTTTCTCCACAATATTACATATAGGGTTCTTAGGTTAGGAATGTTATTCGACGATGTTTTTTTTGTATCTCTGTATGTGATTAAGCAAGGTTTTCTTTCCCTGATTTCTAATTGGAAGTAAGAAAAGGGGGAAATTTCAGCATTTCTAGTCTAGCTATGTTAGTAGCTAATAGAAGCCTTTCACCATAGAAATTTCTAAACTTCTTTCGTTTATGTTATTCAGTGCATATTTAATATATTCAGCTATATATTTAGCAGGTGATGACTTCCAAAGAGTGCATGGTTGGTCAGCAAGATGGGCAGACTAACAGCTGGTGTGCAGTATGAACCTCAACGTAAGTTTTTGCGACACCATTAGCAACTTCTTGCTGTTACTCAGTTTGTATTCTTCCTTATCATTTGGTGATGGCTTAATTTCACAGGGAAGTTATCAACTGATTATCTTGGATGGAAGCGTGATATCTTATTTTATGCCCGTCTTGATGTAGTTGGAGGCAAAGATATTCTCAAGTACAAAAACTTAGCAAATTGGAGCTGTGCTATTGGCTATGGATTAGGATCAAGGCAGTCATAAGCCCATTCTTCCAATTTTGGTCTTGATTGAGCAAAAAATTCTCAGGTGAGAAGAGACATTTGGCTTGTCATGAAAATCAACTAAAACTTGAACTATATTGATTATTACTACCTGCATCCCATAGATTGTCCAATTTTGAATTTTGATGGTTGATTTTGTTAATTTGAATTATGTATATATTGTTGGGAGCGATCGATATCTATGAGATATATCGGCCATTTTCACAGTCAATATCTACATGTAATATGAGCAGACGATAATTAGAAAATCTAGAAATTAAATATGACGGAATCTTTATGCAGTCACTCGAGAGTGCGTCTGTTCTTCTTGAGAAATCATTAGAATATTTCGTTGTTTAATCTTATCAAGCCCAAGTTTACCGATTGAGTATCTTTTATAATCTAGTGATACCGATATTAATCTACGCACTAGATTTAGCTTAAAATGATATCTGATAATCCTCTTGTCAGTAAGGAAACCAGCTACATTGAATTTGGAACAATTGGAAAAGAGTTGAGAATTGAAATTTTTGGATAAAAGAAAAATTGTGGCTTTCAAACCCTCTTTATCTTTCTTTGAGCCGTCTTTTATCGAGACATCGGGATCCACAGTACCGATGACTCGATGAGCTCACGTCTGAACCCGACCGATTAGATGCGTCGAGACCACATCGTCCTGCGTCTCCCGAACTCTTGAAAATGCCTTCGTATATATATATATATATATTATATATATATATGTAATGTTTAATTAATATGCATCAAATGCTTGCATCGTTTACGTAATTTACTGTTAACATGATATTTTGATATCAAAGTTACATGTGTCAATTATGGCGTTGGTTAAGTTTAACCATTATCTACCTGGAAAACTTCTGCCTTATTCAGAATCTTCTGCTATCCGAGTCTTTATAACTAGAAAAGATCGTGTTAACTCATTGATTGATTGGATTTTGAAATAATCTTTTTAACAATACTTTACATGTTGTCGAAAATAGTGTCAATGAACCAGTTCATCATTATTTGGAGTGCATGGTCCTCTTATTATAAGGTTTAAGTTGAGTCATAACAGACTCTCAGATTACTTGTTCATGTCATGTGTTCAACTGTATATTCCTAATTTTATAGTATTTGAATTGGAAGTAATAAACCAATTATGAGGTAAAACTGTGAATCTATTAGTACTCACTACGCACTCATCTTGTCCAGAGGGTCAATTTACTCCCTTAAAACTGTGAGAATGGTTGTCCCTAATTTTTTTCTGATTCTTATTTTAAAATCACGTGAATGCAGTTTATTGCCTCTTTCTATCAGCATGTGGTAGTCCAGCGACGTGTATGTCTTCTTCCCTAGTGAAAAAGATTTGTTAAAGTTGGACAAAACAGTCATAGAAATTCCATAACTTCGTACCTTTTCTTAAAATGGAAACTAACCACTTGATGCTAGCACAGGTTAAAAAACCCACTCGAAGAAAATGAAATAGTTGGACTCACCAATTACATTGATTTTGGTTTGGAGCTACAGACAAGGTACTTCTTGTTATCAGCACGGATGAGGGTTAGTGAAATAAGGCCAGGACCTAACATCTACTATGATTTTTCTGATAGGGTGGATGAGGGCAAGGCCACAAACAGTATCCAGGACTCAACCTTTCAAGTCGCTGCATCTTGGCAAGCAAACAAGAATTTTTTTGCTAAAGGTTGCCATGCCTTCAACCAATTTTAGCTTCTGATTTTCAGAGATACAATGTGAATTGTTGTATTGTTTTTTTTCGGGGAAAGTTGGGGCCTCTTAGCTCATCCATAGCATTAGCTTTCAAGTCCTGGTGGAAGCCTTCTTTCACCTTCAATATTTTGGGTACTTCTGAACCACATCTGTTCAAAATAGATTAGACTTGCTGCAATGGATTTCTACTATAGCAGTTTTGCTCTTTCTCATAAAGGAAATCAATACACTGTCTAAATATATGTAGTTTTGCAATAATAGTTACTTGTCTCTCATCATTTGCATTTCTGAGATGCTTCATTGTTACATATCATGTCGATCTGTTGGGATGCTTGTAAGTTGTAACCCTTATGGGCTACAGGAGTACTTAGGTATTTCATATCAACTTATATGCATATTGTGATCTCGCATTCACTATACTTACAATGAACATTGGTCTACAAGACTTATCCCACCTATATATGCTTAAACGATTGACATATTGGGCTCAGCAGATGTATAATGACCTTACTACAATGTGTGCCATTTTGTAGCTATTAGAGATCGTATAAAAGGCGAGACAGCATTTGGGTTTGGGCTTCAAGTTGACAACGTTAGAGAAGTAAGGTTTTATTTGTTTCATTCCTTAGAATATTCACTCGTTTTTTGATTTCTGTGCTTTCAGCATTGTTGAATATTATATCATGCATTTAAGAATACAAATGGATTTGCCCTGACGCACTTCCTCTCCTTTTCAATGATCAACCTGTAATCAACATGGAATGGCAGTTATCAAAGAGCTGACCCTGATTTAGTGATGCTGACTCCAACCAAGGAACCATTTAGCAGAAGGAATACACTGGAAAAGTGGAAATTGACCAGTGCTGCAATCTGATGTAAATTCTGGCAATTTTGACGGCATCCCAAGGGAACTTAGACCCCTGGGCAAAATTTTGTAAACACAAGTTCTGTTTAGAGTTTTTTTTTCCTTCTTTTTTTCCCTTACATTGCTACTTTAGTTAGATAGCCACATTATGGAATTTCTTATCGAGGTCGATTCATCAATAACATCCAGAATCTTTTGTATTATCTCGAAGACATCAAAATACTACAGGTGTTTATTCCCACAAAATCCAGAAAGAAAGCACTACCCTAGTCTATTACAGGGAAGTACCCATTGTTAACTTAAAACATTTTTTTTGTGGAATTGAACATTTTGGATATGCTCATGAACGTTCAATCAGAAAGCCTGTATACATGGTCAACATATATGGGAAATCCAAAACACCTGTTGTAACTGTTGCTGCACGATAAGGGATGTGGTATATAGTCTTTTCTCACAAAGTTGTGATTTCATGAGTGAACTGTGGAAGTTCATAATACCAGAAGGTTTCCTTGTCATAAAGAAACATCTAGTTTCTCCTTCATTTAAGTTATGACTTCTGGCATCTCAATATAAACCATTTATATCTGTAAATTGTGAAATAATTTCTGTTTCGTCAAATTTGTTGTGATAACAATTAGTGAAATGAGGTACATTCAGTTTTTTATTTAACAGGGTGCCGTATATAGAAACGTTGGGGGATTGTATGTGAGAGATCACACTTTCCAGCTTCTGGCATGGGAGACGGGTTCGGAGAGATCGATAAGCTCTCGTCTTTGAAGGAATTGGAGAAACTCTAAGCTAATAATAAGACCATGAGAATGCTTTAGGTACTCTTTTTGACATCTGCTTAGAAGAACTTTGCACTTTCCAAGATTCTTGATTACAGGTTCAAGACCTGCTATGTATGAGAGAATAGCCACAAGAGTTCCTAACAACTATTTCAGTTGGGAAGAGAATCCTCATAAAGTTATGTTACTGCTACAAGGATTATGATATCAATGAATTAATACATTGCTATACTCGAAGCTGAGATATTTATCTGGGGAAGTAGCTGCCGATGGAAATGTCCGTCTGATTGTGAGCAGGGGGACTCAAATACCCGTTATCTGGAGACCAACAAGTTTCCTTCGGCTTAATCTGAATTGTTCTTTGCTATAAGCAACATTATGGAGAGAAGTGCTAGAAGCACTCCATGAGGAAACGTTCAATAATCCTATCTAGATCTCAAAGAGCGAGGGTGCATTTCAGGTGCAATCCACTTTTCCAATGCCAACAATTTTGCCATGAACCTTCTGTGGTCCAGTATGTTGGCAGAAATTTTCAGTAAGGGAAAATGTTTCAGGTTAACACTCCCTTGATACCCTTGAACAAGTTTGGATCTTCAATATGTGTGTTGGTTTATGTCCTCTAAATAGTGGTGCAATAAAGATGATGTTTGAAGAAAAGGTCCTGAGTTCAATACTTACGATGGCTGGGTTTTAGGAGACCACCCCCCGACTGAAATATGGAGTATAAGCCTCTTGAAAATGCTTCTTTGGAAATAGATTAGAGGTAAGATGTTCTTTTCACCTTGCCTTAACTCTCTAACTTGGTCCGTTATACATATAATTTGATTAATTTGGCATAGTAATGATCTAGTTTAATTGATTTAGACCTTAGATATTTATCTTCCTTCATGACTTGCTATGTTCAGGCAATAAATTAACGAACGAACCATGGGGGAATCCCCGGAGACACTCGAGCAGAAAAACATGTATATTTGGAGAAGAAAATTATTCATGTTATCAGATACGATGTTCATTGAGCTTCAGTGTTACATGATGACCTCTAAGCATTTCCTAGAAGAGCTTCCAATGAAGTATTGTTGCCACATCTTTTACCTAAAAAGGTCAAGGACAAGAAAAAATCCATGATGAATACAGAAACATAATTAGGGGATATGGAGTTATTATTATAACAAAATACATCAACAACTTGTTACAATGGTATTCGATTGCACTTATTTATAGCTTAACAATGCTCTTTTGTGGGATAAATACATCATTCTTGGAACCAGAAAAGGTTAGGGAGCTGATTATAGTTGAGTTCATACAGAGAGATTAGAGGATAGGCCAAAATCAAGTGTCCAAAGCTCAAATGATCCATTGACAAAGTCATAGTATCCACCCTTGATTCCGAGAGTTTTATTCACCAAGCCTTCTCTCACAAATGGATATGACAGCAGGTTTCCAAGAGATACATTCACTGCCTCCTGAAAATTTGTTGTCATGCAGGAAAAAATAAGCGAAACTAATGATTATATTCTTGCTTACTAACACTTTTCTGTGCATGATGTATTGCTTTTGTACCTTTTCACAGGTGGCACACTGATCACCAAAAGGCGCACCATTGCTCGAGGCCTTCACCTTGTTCCTGGCAGGCATGCAGATCTTCACCCAATCTTCAATGAAGTCACTGCATATATACAGGTACATCTCAAATTAGAAGCTTAATTAATGTAATCGATGATTTTGTCTGCATTAATCTAGATGGGGGCGAGAGTTAAAATCTCCGAGTCTTACGTTGATTCAGTTCCATCGTATGGGAAAGACATGAGCCCTTTGATTCCTCCACAGGCACTGTGACCAATGACTACAATGTACTCCACCTGTTGATTTTAAAGTTTTGGATTTAATTATCAAACAGGCAAGCCGTGCAGATATTGAAAAACGAAAGGTAAAGTGAAAATGGAATTCACCTTGAGATGCAGAACAGCATACTCAATAGCAGCTCCAACTCCTGAGTATCTGGTCTGTAGCATCAACATATTAATACAGACGATCATGTTTTTGTTCGTCGTTGTACTGAATTTTTGAACTAGGAAATCTAAAAGCTTAGCAGAGAAATAAAGGAGTATGCAATTGACCTTGTCATAAGCAGGGACCATGTTAGCAATGTTGCGGACCATGAAAGCCTCCCCTGGCTGCATGTCCAGTGTGTGCGATGGGCACACACGTGAGTCTGAACATGCAAACACCATAAACTGCAACAAAATGAATAAAAACATTACTTCAATCGTGTCATCCGAGCATGGTAAATTCGATTTTCACTAATTTTAGGGGACTAGACGCAATTTGGTCCTGTATAACATATGATGATTACAACATGCTCATTATGATATAGTAGTACCTTTGGGCTCTGACCCTTGGAAAGTTCCGAGTATAATGCTGGGTTCTTTCTGTCTCACCAAGGAAAACAACCTTATTGTTAATAATGGTTTCTTTCTTCTTATTTGAATATTCATTTTAGTGGCAGTTAGACTAGGTACATTATTTGAGTGAGGTCTCGAGTTCGAATCCAAAGGGAGTGGAATATTTCAAGATAAATACAGTATTAAGTTTTGAAAACAAGATAAATGTTTCAATGCAAGTTGCTAGTTAGTTAAAATAAAGATGATTACTCGTATTTTTCTCTTTTGAAATGGATGAAGCCATCTTTAATCCTTTCAACAGGGTTTGTGCTTTGTGGTGCTTCAACTGTTGCCTGAGCTGTGACTTGGTCGACTCCTGCAGCAGCAATTGGACCCACTTCTCCATTTTCACTGAAAATTACAAAATCCCAAAATACGTTTTCTTGTAATTAAATTCATAGTAATTAGTCAATTATTAGAGAACTAATTGTTTTTTGATGTATTTTGTTGACTAACATGAGAGCTTTCTGAAGGGCTGCAATGGCCTCCTCGTACGCGTCCTTGGACATTTCTTCTCTCTACAATAATATATATTTGTATACATATGTTAGAAAATAATTGTGAACAAATGATATTTATACATGCATATATATACATACATACATACATACATGATAAGTAAAATGAACATTTATTATCGCAATTCCACGTGTCTTCTTACATTTCATTGCACATAGTCTTATACTCGGCATAACAATATCATGTTTTGCCATGTGTTGGTCCGTTCGAACACCGGGTCGTCACAATAAATGAAGAGAGAAAAAAATACTCCGTTCAAGGCAAATAGAGATGGAGGTAGTATAAATTTTTTGGTGAATCAATCACGAGAGCTATGTGAAATAATTGAAAAGGTTAATTTTGCATGCATGAATGTTGTAGCAATTAGTAACTTCATCATCAATCATTTCTTATCGTTACATTATTATTAATTTAGCATATCTTACGTGGTTGATATTAAACACAGCCAAACAAATGTCTGCAACACATTGCCTACGTGATAAAGTAGGCTGGAAGAAAACAGGATCCATGTTTGAGTGAGAGTTTACCAAGTGAGGGGTGATAATAGGAGCAGGAGCAGCAAACACAGGCTGGTCTCTAATGAGGCTTGGAGGAGTTTGGGAAGACGAAGATGATGATGAAGAAGACGAGCCAAGCCTCGCGGATACAATAGGACGCAATGTGGCTCTCTTGAGAGACGACACATTGGTTGAGGAGGAAGAGGAAGTGAAGCACCATCCGCTAATTGAAGCCGTCGACATTGTGAATATTTTTTTGATTCACAGGGGTCTATAGAATATCAGTTAGGGGTATATATAAAACTACCCTTCGGTTGGTGTTCTTGTTCATCTATCTCAGGTTTAAAAAGGGGGGAAATGAAAGAGAAGAAATTGAAATGATGATATTACTAGATAAGGAAAGTGACTTATGAACGAAGGAGAGCTTCTTCATTTCTTGATGAGGCATGGGACCATGATAATTTGTTTCTCCATTTAGCTCCATAATAATATTATCACAGGAATACAAAAAAGAGATATGCCATAACAATTGGAGTACACTAATTTCCTTAGATGTTTGGCATGTATTTCAAGCTTTTGGGTGGTCGTTATGTGCGAGTACATGATGACAGTTTGCCACGTCCATCAACGCATCTTCATACTTGCAATTCACTACAAGCTTATTATCACTAGATGTATACTTTCATATATGCATGCCATTATTCAATATGAATATCAAGTTCCTTCAAAAAAATTATTTCTTAGTATTCATGTACTAGAATCAAATATTTATATTCCTTACTCTTGAATACAATTAAATAAATCAAAATAACTCACTACACTATCTACATTTTTGTTGGAAAAATAAATAAATTTGCATTTCAATATTGAGTCAATCCATAAATAACTTCTATGTTTCACAAAGAAAGGGTACTACCTTAATTACCTTAATTAGTTTAAGGGTTTAGTAATATTCACTTATAACAAAATGAAAAAGTCCTTATAATTTAATTGCAGGAACAATTATATTATCATTATTGTTATAAAGAATTCATGTACACGTATCTCTTTTTAATTTTATTTATTTAAAGACACCACACATATCATATTGTGGAAGCAACAAATCCCAATTAGTACTACTCGTAGATTTTCAATTATTCTTGCTCAAGGCAGAATTATCCGACAAGGTAGCTAGACCACAATAAGTAGTATTAAGTGAATTGTGGACCTAAGCATCTTTATTCACACAATTAAACGAATAGAGTATTGACACTTCACACTTGTCAGACAAATGAAAAAGAGAAATAAATAAGTGTATGAGATCAATATAATTTTATGCCTTGTAATATGAGAGTCTCAGGCAAGAAATGCAAATGAAGTTGATAAGATATGTGTACGGCAGAGTTGAAAAAATGAAATAAAAGATGAGGGCAGAGTGGATGATAAAAAGATAAGGTCCTATCTTTAAGACATGGTTCTACTTTTTGGACTAATCTAAGTGATCATATTTGCATGTTTTGTGGCTCTCAGTGGATTCACTAACAATATATCTCTTCAGATACCAAAGAGTATTCATCTTTATTTTCTTCCCCAGTTTTGCACTTCGTAATATTTAGGTGTCATAATGTTTGTTACACACTTTACATACACTAACGCAAATTTAGAAGGAAAAAACAGTAAGATTGTTACCATCATAGATAATGTTATAGGTTATTTCAAGACGATTTATATCGAGAGATGTTGGTAATAGGAGGAGTGACCAGGATCTTATTACTAATTAGTTTGTATTTTAGTAATATTTGAATATGGACTGAATCCTTTACAGTTGAAATGGTAACATTCATTATTAAAAGGGAAGAAACAGAAGAGAATAAGGAAAGAACTAACCACATGAAGTATAGAATAGGCCAAGAATAAAAATTCAGGTAGATTTAACTTAGGAATGAAATCACAGAATGAAGCGGAAAAGAAAAGACCAGGCGACGACTGCCCCTGCTCCTATCATCACCCATCTTTGGCTAAACTATAAAGGAATAATCTCAGCTAATTTGAAACATATATATAACTAGAAATTTTCGATATGAAATCTTCTGCGGCCTAAATGGCCGAGATCTTGAGTTTCTTGTTCAAGTATATAAATGCTATTGCCATGGATGAAGTATCATTTCATGTCAACATAATTTCATCATGTTATCATACAAAAGTTCTGTATGTCAACATTATTTTGTCATATTTTGGCATTAATGTGAACATTAGCCAATTATTGGAGGATTTTACATACCTGGGGACCACAGTTTGGTTGAATGCAAAACATGCTAAATTTACCAAACAAAGTGATTTAGCACAAAAACTAAGAAAGTTGGGGTGATGGAGCCTTAGGCCCTTAGTTCATTACTGGAGTAGTCCGAAAAAGTGAACATTAGTTATCAGTTATCACTTAAAAATCTGACAATTACCTGAGTTGTAAGGAAAATAATCACATGACTGACATGAGAAGAAAATTTACCAACATTGTTATGAGCCTAATATGGTTCAACATTGTAACCAGAGATACAAAAAACAGAGGAATCATGGTCCATATATTTTTGTTTACTTAATCATACACTTGTACAAAATCAATATTTGAAAACTAAGCTCATCAATTAAATATGGGTCACACATCAAAGGGAGTGATGTTTCCACTCATAGCTTGATCAAATAAAATTAGCAAGTGTTTCACTATTGATTAAAATGTTAAGTAAATGAATATATAAACAATCATGAATTATTTATTCATATATATGCACAACCTTTTGAAGAACTTCTTTATCAAATTTGAGTTGAGGAAAGAAATTGCAATCATCTTTAATTATTATCATTACCTATTCCTAGAAACTTGACGCATGAGCAAAATGTGTAGTCAAATGCCTAAGTGCATGCATCATCTTTATGAACTTTAAAATTTGATTCATTATCATTTCATTTATAAAAGTGCGAAAGCGTCATTACTGCTATTCCGCATCCTCGAAATATAAATCTGGTAAAATTAATCAGATATACCTCAATTAATTGGGGATTAGAAACTATTCTTTTAACCACATTTTAACACAAGATTCACTATTTATGTATGAGCTGAACTCTACATTGCATGTAGGGGTTGTAATGAACCTGAAGGTTCGGACTGACTGAGTATTCGCTCGAATACTTCGATCTGAGGCTTGGCTCGAAGGTTCAAATGAGCTGAAAGTCCTAAATCGATATTGACGAACCTAGCCGAACGGTTCAAATTATTCTGCCCGGTTAGTTTTGAAAGATTTTCTACGATATAAATTGAATAAAGTTATTCAAATATTCATAACAAGTGACGATTTAATTGTTATACGTATCTATAACATACAATATGTAATACTGTAATACTTATAACAGAATGAATAAACACTAACAATTCTTTTCATTTAAATCTCCTTGAATTCCAAAGAATTAGCACTCACAAATCGATAGTGCCTCTGGGCTGCATTCCACACCAGACGTCAATCCAGACTTGGCTCGTTTAGAACACGCTGAAATTGATGGAGAATCAAAGCAAAAACTATCAAGTTTTTGCACTTGATATTTCAGCCTCCTCAAGAGGGAGGGAGGGCGAAAATCCTTCCATGGAGGCTAGAGTTTTGCTCGTTGTGTTATGTCATGAACCTAATAAGGCTCACTTATATAGAGGTTCTCAAATTAACCCGATAGCCCAACCTGCTTGGGCTATCGAGCCGACTTGTTTAATTTAATTAAACCGTTAAGTAAATTAAACACTAACAAGTTATTAATAAGTAACTAACAAGTTACTAACAAGCTCAACTAACTATTAAATTAATCTCGACTAGTTAATTAGACCGAATTTATTCAATTTATATTTTACATTATCAATGAGCTAATTGAGTAATATTCGCTGACATAATCAACTCTCAATTGGACAAAGATCGCTTTATTTCATACATGAAATATAACTCAACATCACCAGACGTTGACCTTCTAGACTAAATAATAGCACTTTATCAGAATAATCCCAGAATGACTGTTAATAAATAAACCAAATATGATTTTTATTTATTTCCTAACCCACTAAATATTTTTTTTATGTTCAAGTAATGTTAATGTTCGAAAGTTAGTTTGCCTAACGAGTTAAAACTGGTATAAGACGTCGAATTAAAGGCCCGGATTTTCACCGGTTGGGCTTTTGGGCCCAACCCAATTACCAACCCACCTTTATAGTCCAAATAAGCCCAAAGCCCAAACAAATTCTTTTCTTTCTCTCCTTTCCCACCACAAGCACCGAATAGCCTTGCACCCATTTTGCTTCGATCTTTCTTTCTCAATTTTCTCCCTCAATTTTCAAGCTTTGGGAGCCAAAATTTTGGGAAGTTTTCTCCTCATCATCCCCTTCATTCAAGGTAAAAAGGTGCGAGCATTTTTACTATTTTGTGAAATCTCCAAACTTTGACTTTGTTGACTTTTTGGTATTTTGAATTTTATTGCTCCAATTGATTCTCAAGTTGTAAATTAGTTATTATTAAATGTAAATATTGTGTTTGATGTGAAAATTCGATGTTTTTAGGGCCGTTGACTTTTGAACTTTTTGGGTTGACTTGAATTTTGATATATTATTGAATAGTTTATCGCCTAAAGCAAATTATAATATGTGACCGATAATGATCGATATTTGGGGTAGAAAGTATTATAGTTGAATTGACTTCTTCCGTGATCGTGGGGTTGACTTTCGCTAAAATGTGGCGGTTAATGTAAATAAGCAAATGGATAAGAAAATTTGGGATTGTTTGGGATACAATTATGAATTATAAGTCATTGGATAGTTGAAATAGTTGGAATTTGATCTTAAGAAGAATCGATTTTTTTCTTTTCTTGAAACTAACCTGGCAAGAACGGCCGAAGAAAGAAAAATGTGAATGGGTTAAATTTTGTTGGCTTAAAGGACGGTTAAGGAAATTTGGGTCAGTCTTAATACCACTGTGGGTAAACCCGATCATTTTATTCTACTGATACTCTCGCTTTAACTTAGTCTCGACAACTAACTTCCTAACAATAACATTTACTTAACATAAAATATTAAGTAATTCCACATTTACGGAAATAAATTCTATAAAATCTCAACTTTTTAATTTATTTATTAACGAAGTCGCTAATGTTATTACATTCTACCCACCTAACAAAAATTTCGTCCTCGAAATTCTCAACTCAAAGCTACAAAAGTAAGAATCAAAATAAGCACGATCACTAACCCTCATTTAACAACAGGGTAATGAGCCATATCTTCCTCAAGGCCCCACGTGGCTTCCTCCACTCGACGATCTATCTGACAAAACTTTACCAATCTCACTTCCTCAATTTCTCAAAGACTCTTTCTCGATCCAAGATCCTCACCGGTCCCTCCTCATAGGTCAAGTCTATAATCGGCCATCCGCCTCCGAAACTCTAAGATGTGCGATCATCCGCACGCATTTCCTCAAGAAGACACACGGAATACATCACGAATCCTCCCAATTTTCAGTGCTGCTCGGTGTGCTCATCGCCTCCAGTATTGTTCGCCGCTGCTATGATGAACGACGAGGCTTTGTATTGATTAATGCGCTTGAACAAAGTGACTATTAAGAAACCGGTACTGCTAAGCTGCGATCGAAGCGATCTTTTGACCAATTAAGGGATGCGAGGGTGTTTTCAAAAATTGATTTGAGGTCTGGATATCACCAGTTGAGAATTAAGGAGGACGGCGATCAAAATCGCTTGCATAAGATACGGGCACTATGAAGTTCGTGATGCTGCTTGCTGATAAACGCATCAAGCAGTTTTCATGGACTCATGAATCGTTGCTGGGAGTTCGGATAAGTTCGTGGTTGTGTTTATTGATGACATCTTAATTAATTCAAGAATGAAGCTGAAACATGAAGAATATTCGAGGAAAGCGTTAGAAATCTCAAGGGTAAATCCGCTTGTACGCAAAGTTTTCAAAGTTGTGAATTTTGGTCAGCGCGCAGCCTTGAATATGTTATCTCTCGGGCGAGCGCAGCTGACCCACAAAAAGGTGGGAAGCCGGTGATGAATCGGGATAAAGCCTCAAGTGCGATCGAAAGTAAGTTTCTTGGGTTTAGCTGGTATTATGTATGTTCATACAAGACTTTCAAGGATCACGTCCATGACTAAGCTGATGTGCTGGCGGGGTACCATTTGTTTTGGGGCGTAAGAGCGATGCCTGCTTCAATGAGTTGAAGAGGAGATTGACTGATAACACCAGCTGCTGACACTACCGCCGTGGAACGTAGGGTATGGTGTCGCTGGCGCTCACATCGTGGGTTAGGTTACGTATTTATGCGTAACGGAAAGTGATCGCATATGCATCTCGACAATCAAGAACCATGAGAAGTTAATTATCCTACCCATGACTCGAGTTGGTCAGCGATTGTTTTCGCTTTGGAAAATTTGGAGACACTACTGTATTTTTGTGGTTAAAATGCCGCATATTTGCACTACAAGAGTTTGAAGAATCACCACCTGTGGTGAGTCGAATTTGAGACAGCGAAGATGGACAGAGTTTCTGAGTGACTACGATCTGACGATTGAATATCATCCGGGGAAAGCAAATGTAGTGGCGGATGCCTTGAGCCGAAAAGGGAAGTTGAAGGAGCCTAAGAGGGAGTCAAGCCAGACTGGGGGCAGTAATTTCTGAGGTCGGAGGTGACGGGTCTTTGTTGGCTTATACGGCGGTACTCTAAATGCTGCTAGATAAAATAGGGAGATGCAAAAGGAAGACGAAAGTGCGAGGCCTAGTCCGGTGAGGGGCTTAACGAGGAAGGTAAATCGGAGTTTACAAAGTGCTACTTACTGCATTCTCGCGAAGCTGTGGTTTGCCGGGTCAGGCCCCACTCCCCGCCGACTTAAAAAGGAGATCTTGGATGAGGCTTACAATGCCTCATAGTATGCATCCGAGTACAAAATGTATCGAACTTGGCGGAGAACTATTATGGTCGTAATGGCGAAAGAAATTGCTGGATTTCGTAGCTAAGGTTTGATTTGTCAACAAAGTCAAGATCGACCATAACCTTCGCTGGCTCACGCAACCAGCAATGATACCGAAAGTGGACGCGATAAGATCACTCATGAACTTTGTGTTTGGGCTTCCAAACTGGAAAAGAAAGTCGACGGATTTGGGTAATTGTGATAGACTATCTAAGACCGCCCATTTTCTACCTATTAAAGAACCGACGGGCCGGAAAAGTCAAGCATGATTTATAATTGCTCGGGAGACCGCACGCCAGAGTATTGTTTCGGATAGGACGAAAGGTTCACTTCGAGGCTTGGGAGGATCTGTGGAGGTTGGGACGGCGTCCAATTGAGTACTCGCGCTTCATCCTCAAACGGACGGTTATCCGAGAATCCATTCATACGCTGGAGGACATGCCGAAGCGTGGCCGGGAGTTTTCTCCGCAATTGGACAGGAGTCACGAAAATGGAGTTCGCTATAATACGCTTTCAAGCCAGTATCGATGGCACCGCTTGAGGTTGTGAAATGGCCTGAGGTGCAGGACTGGCTATGTCGAACAGGTAAGTGGGAAAGAAAGATTTATAGGCCCCGAGTTGGTGGAGAGTTCGCTGTAGAGGGTGTGCTGATACAACATTTGAGGACTCGTGACAGATGTATAAAAGAAGTTACCGGGACGAATTTCGAGTGTAATTTGTCATTCGAGGTGTTTTAATCGGTATTTCTAAAGACATTCCATGTAGCGCGAAGAGGTCTGGGAGAAGCAGGAAGTCAATCCCTCGCCATATCAATGCTTGAAATCTTCGGTTAAAGGCGGGAGTGAGCTTTCCGCTTAGCCTTGCCTGTAGAATCGAGTAGGATTCATATTCCATCTATCACTTAGAAGCTCAATGGATTAATCACCTGGTGACTGACTTGGGCGAGGAGGGACCAGCGAGGATCTCTTGGATCGGGAAAGAGAAGCGTGCCGAGGAACAAGGGAAGTGAACAGTTTTGTGGAGGAATCATCGAGGAAATATATATTTAGTAAACGTTACCCGCCTTTCGTCTGAGGTTAGTGATTCAAGTTGTTTTGATTCTACCTTTTGTAGCTTTGAGTTGAGAATTTTGTAAGAAATTTTGTTAGCGTAAGAGAATGTAAAAACTCTGTGAATCTTAATTGCTAATTAATAACCAAAATATGAGATATTTAATTTATTTTCTCCAGAATTGGGACCCACTCAAATATATTTTATGTTAGTGAATGTTAAAATATGAGATATTTAATTTATTTTCCAGAAATTGGGACCCACTAAATATATTTTATGTTAGTGAATGTTAATGTTCGAATTTAGCTAAATAAGGTAAAACGCATAAGAACGTATCGAATCAAACGCGGATTTAAATCGGTTAGCTTAATGGCCAAATTTCAATTTGAAAGTCATCATAATACCTCAAAAACCCCTGTTCTCTATTTTAGCTTTTTCTTCCTCTTCCCCTACAGCATTTAAACAAATTTAACCCACCTTTGTTTTTTATTTTTATTTTTTTTAATTTTTTTCTTTTCTACCTTTCCTCAATTCTCAAGCTAGAAAATAAATTTCTTTGAGAAGTTTCTCTCATCATTCCCATTGCTTGCTGCAAAAGGTGCGATATTTGAGTATTTTGTGAAATTCCAAACTTTGACTTTTGTTGACTTTTTTGATATTTTAAATTTTATTGCTCCAATTGATTCTTGGGTTGTAGATTAGTTGTTCTGGATTGAAATATGGTGCTCACGTGGAAACTGGATGTTTTAGGGCAATGACTTTTTGAACTTTTGGGTTAATTTGAATTTTTGATGAATTATTTAATATAATTACGTCTAGGTCATTAAATTGTGAATATAGTGATCGATAATGATCGAGATTGGGGTAGAAAGTACGTTATAAGAATTGACTTCGAAGCATCGGAGTTGATTTTCGCTAAAATGTATGTTAATGTAAATAAGTTAAATGGACCATTATCATGATTGTTTCTGGGAATACAATATGAATTATAAGTGTCGGGGAAATCAAATATGTCGAAATTAATTGAGGATTTTCGGGGTAGTAAACGCAACTTAGTGGGATTGTGGGTCAGAGTTATAGTTAAATTGATCTGGGAAAGGTCAAAGGAATTATTGGAAATTATTTTGAAACGCTGGGAGTTCAATAAAGATAGAGCTCGACATCGAATTTAGTCCGGTAGTGAGGTTTATCATCGAGGTTGTTATTGAAACATAACCGTAATCTTTAATGCAGTTTGTAATTTTATAACGAAATGAAGCAAAAAGCCCGTATTTAAATTAGGATAAAGGGTCAAATGGTTACGAAGCCAGATTTTGGTTGTAAATGCGGTCCTGCTCGCACTGACCCGGGAATGCTGTGGAGTGGATCGGGATTGATCTGGCTGGGCGCTGAAGGGTACTAGCCATGGGATTTATTAATTTGTTATCTATTTGGCGTTCAGCGCCAGGCGCTAAGTTAGTCAGGCAATGCACTGGTGGTCAGAACCTAATGTGTGTATTGTTTAGACCGTGAATCAGTTGAACTTAAGCGGCAATGCATTAGACGCCTGCTGTATTTGGGCGGAGGGTATTTATGTACGGTGCACATTTATGTTTTAGAGAAGATGGAGTATGTTTACGCTTTCGAGAGTATTCCCCGTATTCATGCTGAAAGTATACGGCGCTGCTAAGTATCCGGTTGCATTCTCGCTGAGCGCAGTTGTGTAATGCATTTGGTTGTATTGTAGTGATATAGATGTTACTTTGAAATCATGCGTGTTTGTTGTGTGTATTTGATATCAGACGCGATTTGTGGACGCTGACGACGCTAAAGCTCTACGCGAGCTCGCTGAAAAGCAGATATGTTACGCTGGGTGTTCGGGCGGTGAGAGCTCCGCCGGTGCGATGAGTTGCTGCTGGTTCAAGTAATGAAATACCGCCGGTAGCGCGATGAATTGTTATATTTGATGTTATTGTGGTTTTTGTAAATTGTTTATTTGTGGTTGTGATACAGCGTGTCGGGTGAAATTTCACGGGTTACTTGTTTTGCTAGCGTGACGAAATATGACATGAAGTTAATGTAAGTCGAAGCTTTTCTACAAGATGCTGCTCATCATTTATGAGTATTTCCCGTTATGACGCCCGGAGTAGTTAGTATATTTTCAGGGAAAGAGAGAGAGAGAGAGAGAGAGGTATATATATATATATATATATATATATATATATATATATATATATATATATATATATATGTACAAACGTATTTATTCATCTTATTGCTACGTAATTCTATGTATATGTTTATCCCTTATTGTATAATATATTCGACATGGGTAAGTACTATCCGGGTGATCCGCTTCCACTAAGTCAAGCCGAGTTTATCCCCTTTCCCACCTTTCTGGGATTGACAAAGTCTTTGGAGCAAATGAGTTCAAGTGAAAAGTTCGGTGACTTTATTTAGCGGTAGACGCGGCTAGACCCAGGCCTCTCTTTTCATTTTGTGTAAATAGCTATTATTTTGGTTTTGAAATGTTTAAATTGTAAGATGTTTTTGGTACATTTTGTGACGGTTGTTGTAGTGTCTTATGTTTTGGGTTTCATTAGTAAATGCCACAATGGTTAAATTTTGTATACTGGTTGCTTAGCTTCTAACTATACTATTTTTATTCAAACCACGTTCAACTGGCTCAAATAGTGTTTTTCAATAAACACTGACAGGACTATACAAAGTCGATTTACGACCTAACCTCGAGGCGCATTTACCTGAGGCGGGTCGCTATGCATTAGGTCGAGAATTATGGTTAAACTAATTGGGAAAAATTGAAAACTGCTGTTTGAAATTATTTGGAAATGTTGAGTTTGAATAGATATGTGCCGATTATCAATTTAGTTCCTGGTAATGAGGTTTGTTATCAAAATTGTTATTGAAACATAACCGGTAATCTTATGAAAGGAAAATTTATAACTAAAACGGGTTAAAAAAGTCCGGTATTTAAATTAGATAAAGTGGATTTGGTGTGGTTACGAGTTGTGATTTTATTTTTAACGGTCTGCTCAAACTGGACGCAAACAGATCGATCAGCAAATAAGAAAGCGGTATTAGCCAAGGTGGGATTTATCACCGCTTGTTATCTTATTTATGTTTGGTGTTGTGTATGGTAAATCGTTACGACAATGTATCCGTATATGAACTTACCCGTGTGTGTATAGTCATGAGATCAGAAATGTCGATTGCGGTGGTAGTCGACAGATGCATTACGGTGTGGGTTATTGGAGGCATTTTGGTGCTCTATATATTTAAGTGCTTCTAAGTGTAATTTTAGTATAGTTACGCCGAGTGTATTCCCCAGATCATGTTGAGTATATTTGGTGTTATTGGTGGACGATTTCGAGCGCATTCCTGCTTGAGTGTGCCTTTGTACGAATTGGTTGTATCAGGTGATACGATGTTACATCAGACTATTGCGTGTTTGTCAGCAAGGTTTGACATTGTCCGTGTGAGTCGCGGACTGCTTGACGGATGTCAGACGATGGGTGTTCAAGGCTTCTAAAGATGGACGATTCAGCGCTCGGGCATGCAGCGATATGTCAGTTGCTGGGTGTTCGCGGTGAGCCCGCCGAAAAGATGAATTGTTATGACTAGCGTACTGTGGGTTCCCTTTTGTGAATTGTTTATTTTTGGTCAGGTATTAACGTGTTGGGTGAATTTTGGTGTTTACTGCTGGTTAAGTGTGATGCAAATATGATACGCGAAAAGAACGTAAGCCGAGTTTTTTGCGCATGTGCTTATCGATGATGAGTATTTTCCTTATGATGCCAAGGAGTAGTTAGTATATTTCTGTGTTATATATATATATATATATATACGCACAAATGTATTTATTCATCTTATTGTTACGCACCTACGTGATTCCGTTTATCCCTGTCATTGTGGCTACCAAGCATTCACGGGTGTGTTACCATTCGGGTGATCCGCTTCCACCTGTTTCACAGGCTTACCCCCTTCCCACCTCCAGATCGACAGTGCCCTTTTGAAGCGGTTGAGTTCGCGAGTGTCCGTGACTTTATTTAGGCGGTAGACGGGTATGTGATCTCTCGGCGCCCTCTCTTTTCATTATTTCACGTAAAATGCTTACTTTCTTTTGCTGAGATTAAAATGTAAGATATTTTGTGGTACATTTTGTGACTCGTTGTTATGGTGTTTTAAATTTGTATGTCAATGTTTTCGGGCCAACTATTTTATTTTTATCAAACCGTCGCGCTCTACTCTGCTTTTAAATATATACAACCATCAATGTAGCTGAATTTCGATATAACAGGTTGATGATTACCAACCTCGAGGGCGTATTACTCGAAAGTGGTTTACACTTATAATAATATAATTGACCATTATTATTATTATAACTATTACGCATGGTGACGGAAGAATCGACATAATAGGCAATACGTAACTGAACGAAGCAATACTGA